>OZ012740.1:161422252-161447252 GCA_963859935.3 Lathyrus sativus
TCCTCATTTGCCCTCTTCAATTCATCTCGCTCAGCTAACACCCGATTATGCTGCTGAATGGGCACAATGGTAGGCTCCTCAATCATTAGAGGGCTTTCAGGCTTGGCATGAGGAAACGGCATCCCTATAGCATCTGCTCTGGCTCTGACCCAAGTCACATACGTAGGGTAGGCTTGATTATTGCTTCTCCCCAGCAATGGTTTTCCCCTCTTAATGATGCCATTGCATGCGCGCTGAAGCTTGGACAACAGATCCCCCTCTAGAAGACCCGTGAGGTACAGAGATTCCTATACCTCTTCATCCTTCGGTGGAACACTCAAAGCATACGCGAACTGTCGGACCAGCAAAGACGGATTGTAGTTTATACAGCCTTTCCTGCCTATCAAAGGCACGTTTGGAAACCCGCTGCAGCTGAAGATAATCTCGGTACCCAGCCTATCTCTGTCGAACCAGTTAATATCCTCTGCAGATAAACTCATCAGACGCTCGGACCACTCAGCTGTGGCTGCAGACGAAACAAAGGGACCCCTCTTGGGTAAATGACTATCAAGCCATTTATAAAGCAAGGGCACACAGCATGAGACATTCTTGCCCCTCCTGTTCTCGTTTTTGTAGTGGATGGAATGGTAGACATCTCCTATCAAGGTAGGGACTGGATTCCCTGATGCGAAGATATGAAATGCGTTGAAGTCTACAAAATCGGGCATATTGGGGAACAGAATGATGCCATATATGCACAGAGCGAGGATGGCATTGAACGCGACCCAACATCCGTCTTTGGCGCACTGCTGAGCCTTTCCCACTAGAAACTGCAAGGAGAACCCGGGAACCTTGTTCCAACTAGACAATACCAACTCGGAGGCATCCAGATGAAGTGAAGGAGCTAAACCAGCCAGATCAGGCTCAGCATCCATACGAACAAAAGGCATTTGCCTCTTGATAGGCACACCTAGCAAATCAGCATATTCCTCTAGCGTGGGTGCGAGAACAAAATCCTGGAAAGTGAAACATCTCAACGGAGGATCGTAGAACTGCAGCAGAGTGTGCAACCCATTCAACTCGAACGCAGAAGGTTTACGAACCAAACTGAGCAACTTGCCGTAAGATTTTCTGAACTCATCCCTCACAGAATCATCTGCTAAAGCAATCAAACCGGTCAGCCGGATCACATCAGGGGCAGGGAACTTGTAAGCCACGGTCTTCCTCAGAGAACCCATAACAATACAATAGGAGGCAAGAAATCCTGGATCGGGGAAAACGGTACCTGCAACACAGACACACGTTAATGAAATGCAAATGAGTATGCAAAGCAATGTAAAATGCAATCATGCAGCAGGAGATCAAGGCAACTGTGTTGTGGAGATTATGTATCAACAAAACCATCACGCTGCTCTATCAAGAACAACCACTGTATCTGATAAGAAGAAAACCCTGGTATCAAACCACAAATCTGCTCTGTCAAGAACAACCATCTGATAGGGCCATATACATAAGACCATAATTCTGCTCTGTCAAGAACAAACATCTGGTAATAAGGACCTCTGGTACAGGACCAAAAACTGCTCTGTCAAGAACACACATCTGATGATAAGGACCTCTGATACAGGACTAAAACTCTGCTCTATCAAGAATACACATTTGATGATAAGGACCTCTGATACAGGACCAAAACTCTGCTCTATCAAGAACAAACATCTGATAATAAAACTTTGCTCTATCAAGAACAAACATCTGATAATGAAACTCTGCTCTATCAAGAACAAACATCTGAGAATGAGATCCTCAGACCCCAGTCATGAACCTGCTCTGTCAAGAACAAATACACATCTGATGATAAGATCCTCTGATCCCAATCAAAAACCTGCTCTGCTATCAAGAAAACCAGGTGGTCTGAAGGTCAAAGTTTCCTGCAATAAACCCAACCCTGCTCACAGTTATGGACCTAAACTGACTCAAGTTCGGAATCCTATGCGTTCATCAGCGTCACAGACATTCAAGAGGGGTGATACGATACCTAGAAGGTGTGGCATCACCAGCTCATGAAGCGGCCTCGCTCGGCTGAATCACAAATGATCGGTCCCCAAAGTCGACAATCCTCCAAACCAGCAACCGTCTCAACCCAAAGGGTTGAAAGAGAAGCCAACCGGGATAACCTCGTCTGAGCGTGGATTTCATGAGACACTAGTGCCTGCAAAGCAAGCACGCGCCCACTAATTTCCACAACTAATGCTATGTTCACTCAAGCCTGGGTCTGGCTTCTCACTCATCAGAATGCCCCTCCCACAACAGCACAGATAATCATATCATACTGAAAATAAAATGCGGGAAATAAAATGCGATAAATAAATACAACCCAACAAGTAATCATACAAGCGCTAGGATTGACTCTCGCAGGGGACGTCGGATCCCCAAACTGACACGCATACGGGACGTTGGATCCCAGGAAACTATCAAGTCCCCAGCAGAGTCGCCAGCTGTCGCTTCCGCGAAAATAAGGTGCCGGCAAAACAGAAGATTCGCCACCTTTCATTATTTATCCCTCAGAGCGGGAAAGGAAACGATCGGAAAAACCTGACGAAAAAGGGTAAGACAAGGTCGTCGCAACCATTGTCTGGGTTCGGGAGTCGGTTACGCAAGGGGAAGGTATTAGCACCCCTCACGTCCGTCGTACTCGATGGGATCCACACTTGTTGTGTTTACTGGACGAGTTGGTTTATCTATCTACCTATCAAGGCTGGCTTAAACAGAAAAGAAAAACGACTCGGCAAAGCGTCGCGCTTTAGGCCTACGTATTCTCTTCAGAGAATGAGAAATCAGAGTCAACATAGTTCGACTAACTACGGGTTACGGGGAAGGTAGCTCGCCAATACATCAGTATTGTGCCTACGTACTCTCAAAAGGTATGAGAGATCAGAGCTTACGTAGTTCGGGACACTACGCGTTATGGGGATTCAGATTCACCTGTTTTATCGAGTAGGGTTAAACAGCAGTTCCAGCAGTTAGGGACAGAGCCTGTTTGCGTTGGCGCTGAAGTTTAACGACACTCTTTTCTTCAGAAAAGCTTTCCTTTGACTTATGGGCCCACGGGGCAAAAAGGTTTGAAGTTTGTTTTCTGTCTTTTACGGAAGAACTGTTTTTTTTATTGTGTTTGCAATTTCAATCGCACTAAAGACTATGACCCGAGAGTGAATGCGTCGCATGTCACCCAA
Source organism: Lathyrus sativus (assembly GCA_963859935.3). NCBI lineage: Eukaryota > Viridiplantae > Streptophyta > Magnoliopsida > Fabales > Fabaceae > Lathyrus > Lathyrus sativus. The sequence goes on from OZ012740.1 coordinate 161,425,462, forward strand.
AGGGTGCCATACTAAACATCCAGACTGTGGAAAAGAAACTCTCCTACAATCCTTTCTCAGATAGCTTAAGGCTCGTAACGTACAAAAGAAATCATTCATGATTACTGTATCTTAAGCTGCTTTGAGATGAGAAAAGAACAGGCTCAACTACGGGGAGACTATCAAGTCCTAATGTTGTCATGCCATGGATTCATCCTATGGTTGAGGTTTGAAACAGGGAACTCCTAGAAGTTATCATGCATAGGTCTCAACCTAAAGTTCTATCATCATATCCTTATCAAAGGAAGTGAGAGTCCTAAGGGATCATGTCAATGATACAGAAACAGATAAAGCATCAGCTTAAACAGTAAACAGTAAACGACTGTAAAATGCATGCAATGCAAGTGAGGGAGGAAATGTGTGTGGGGTGTCAACCTCCACAAGCTCATCTCAACCTCAAGCCAGAATGAATAACAGTAATCATACTGAGGAAATAACAACATGCTATCAAGAAAAATACAGTAAACTGCAATCATACAGAAGAAATAAAATTATGCTATCAAGCAAAACAAACCACATGGGCAAGGGAGCTGGGCTCTACCGAATACCCGCAAGCAAAGCCATACAGTAACAATACAAGAAGAGGGAGCAACTCAACCTCTAGTGCAATCATGCTCCTAGCTTAAATCTAGTCTAGATATGGGCTTATTCTAATGCATCAAGCAAGTCAAACAAGGCACATCAGCAATACAGAAAAACAGACAAGAAAGCAGATCAACTCCTCTCTCAACTCCAAGCTTCAGCTCTTCTAACAGCAATTCAGTCTTCAGACTTCCATCACTCTTGATAAATATCAATTTGCTTCTCCAGGTTTCAACCCTTCAACGTAAGTTTCAACTTATTCCCTTTCTCCAAGCTTCAGCTTCTCAATCAGTTCCACCTTCAGGCTTCACTTTTAACCACAAGTATCAACTTGATTCCTTCAGGATCTCCAAGCTCCAAAGTAAGTATCAACTTATCCTTTGTTATTCAAGCTTCAGCTCTACACTCAATCTTAATTGAATCCTCTTCATAAGTACCAACTCAGGCTTTAAGCTCTCTTTGCTCTGCCAGTCTCAACTTCTCAGAGTAGTCATCAATCACCTAGAAGTGTCAATTTCATCCTTCAATCTCTAAGCCTCAGCTCTTCATTCAGTCTTTACTGGATCTTCATTGGGTCTTCAAGTATCAACTTGCTCTTCTTGCTATCCAAGCTTCAGCTGCAATGGCAATGCTCAAGGAATCATCCTCTTCCATACTCTTCAATGAAGTCTTCATCTTCACACTCAAGCCCAACATCTCTCAAGATACTCAAACCTGAAGAAATCACTTAACTGGATAAGCTGGGGTGTTAAACTGCTTATTGACCACCAAAGGTGGCCTATAAGGGTTTAATCATCAAAGGAATGGTTCCCTCAAAAGTTCTACTTCCTAGGTACCATCACTTATCGCTCCAAAGGAGGGAGGTTAATACCATGGAAGGACTTTGAATCATGGGGAAGAATGGAGGTGAAAGATACCATCCATGTTTAAGAAAGAAATTAGCTAGGTCTAGGCTCTACTTAATTCCTAACCCTAAAACAACAACAAAACAAACAAGACTTCAAGCTCTCAAGCTCCTTCTTCAACCTTCAAGTCTTCTACTATGCTCCTCCATGCTCCTCAAAGCAAGACCAAGCCCACCAAGCCAAGCAAAAACCCACAAAGCAAGGCAAAACAAAATACAAGCCCACAAGGGCAACACAAACAACCATCAACTACAAAAATCAATTAAAAATAGTATACTATTATATTAAAGCCTAATATAATTTCTAGGGGATCTTATATATCTACCCTTAATACCCTATATGTCCCAACATCTAACTTAACCTAGAAACCCAAAATTCTAGTGTTATTGTGGACCTATGTTAAGGATTGACCTAATTCTATACAACCTAAAGTCATCTAATCAAAACTAGTCAACAATTAATCACAAAATTATGGAATAAATCCAGAGGGGAGCTAAAGTCCTAATCTAACTATCCTGAAAAGAATGGCCTAAAAATATGAAGGGAACTAGCTAAACAAAATTCTACAAATCTATGCATCAACATAAAAGGAATTAAAAGCTATTAAAAGAGAAAATACACAAAAAATATTAAAAATGCATGAAATGCAAATATTATGGTTTCATAATTTTCTCGATATTAACATGAAGTAGGAGAAAAAACTCCCATGTAAAAATCATCATTTTTCTATTTAATATGATTTTTCAAAGATTAAAGAAAAATGGAGAAAAAGAAAATAAAATATGAAAGCATTGGTGCAGATAGCAACTATATGCAGTTCAATTCATGGTTGGGCTCAAAATGGGGGTGCAAACAATAAATGCGCTAGCCCCAATTTTAATCAGAAAATCAAATAACAAAATCATAAAGAAAAAGAAAAAAGCACGGTGCATTAAGTAACAAAAATCAGTTCAAAATGCAAATGGGCCATGAAAGGGGGTGGGGATATCAATCAGTCCACTAAAGCCCAAACGAAAGTTAAATGAAACGCAGCGCTTTGGGGTATCTTCAGAATTCCTCTTCACACGCAAAATCAAATTACAGCCTTTAGATCCAAGTCCAGTCAATGAGTCCACGCATGATCCAACGGCTAAAACGTTATCTTCTTCCTCCAGCCATGGAAATGGAGGGAAAGCTCCATGAACAGAGCTTCAAATACCTAGCTCGGATTCCATCCAAACTCAACCAAAATCCATGGTTCAAAACCCTAGCCTGCTCTAAATTCAACCCTGATCACAACCATGGCCTTAAAATCAATTGAAATGCCCTAAATCTCTGAACCCGATCCAAGATCAAAACTATGCTCAAACTTCAATTCTGACTATTCTTGAAATTGATTACCTCAGAATGATCACCACCTCATACTGGTTAAATCTTGCTATTAAACTCATGCTATATCTCACTATACATCGTGTTCTTGATCAAAACAAAAATGGTGTCACTAACTCAAACTTCACCAAATGCCCTCAAACTTCCCAGAATTCATCTCCTACTTGTCTCTAACCATTCTAACCTAACAATTTTAACTAATTATGCTTAAATTAGGGTGTAGAAGAAAAGATGCAAACCTGTCAAATCTTGATTATCAGATAGGTCAAACCTCCACTTTAACCTCTCAAACTCTTCAGAATCACTCCTTGATTGATGTTAAAGCTTATGTTTGCAAAAGATTTGATCAAGAAAGCTTGAATCTCCAAATCCGATTGTGACTTGCAGCTCCCAAAATCCAAATGCAAACTCTTCAATTCTTCATGATCTTGCCCTCAATTTGGTATGCACACATTCAGTATGATCAATGGAATGTGTTAGGATTGAAAGAAGCAATGGAAATGGTGTGGAAAGTAGAATTTGATTTCAACTTGCAATGGAAGCAATTGAAATGGCTATCTCACTCTCCTCTCTAATCTCTCACCACCCTTGCATCTGAGCAAGTTCTAAACACTATATAGGATTATTCTAAACCATCCAGAACCTTCTGGAATCATCCAATGAGAATTTGGGATTCTCATGCCATGAGTTTTTGATTTCATCTCATCTCACATGCCATCTCATGCTATGCCTCTTGCAGCAACTTGTTCTGACCTGAAAATCTCCTTAGATGAGATACATGACATGTTAGGATACTTAGCTAGCTTGTGTATTGAGTTTCCTTGTGTTTTGCATATGTACCTTAATATGCAAGCAATCATTTTCTAAAGCAAGTCCATGATCTAGGCCTTAAATCAAAAATGTGGCTGAACCATTGTTTTTAAAATGCTTTTTAGAGTCAAAATGACCTATTATATGCCATGGTTTGGATGTGTAGCTTGGAAATTTCAATTTCCAAATTTGACTTATTTAACTTATGCCTCCATTTTAGGTCATTTTTATCACTTTGAGCTACAAGCCTTTTCATCATCTCATGACCTCCTTACTAGCCTTAAAACATCATTTTAAGCAAGTTTGATATTGAAGATTTTTCCATTTGAAGCTTGGAAATAGGAGTTATGGCCTTATGCTTGAAATGACCTATAATCTCCAAATGACCAAAATGCCCTTGACTTGTCAAAGCCATAACTTGAGTTCTAAAAATCCTATAAAGGACTTCTAGTACTCTCTAGAAAGCTAACAAGATAAGGAACAACATTCATGTTGACCAAAAGTTCATAGGAGTCATCCTTCTTGGGCAAAAGATGGATGCAAGTTGGGTGACTTTCAATGCCCTAGATTCACATACCTCAGATGACCTGTAACTTGTCAAAGTCATAACTTGAGCTCTACAAATCCTATCAAGGACCTCTAGTAATAAAATTAAAGCTAATAACAAGCTCTACAACATTCATGTTGTGGGTAATATGAGATGACAATCACATCTTGAGCTAAACTGCCTTGAAGATAGGGTCAAACTAGGGGATTTTACACTGTCAAGCCTTAGAAACCCTAGCTTGAAACTTCTCAAACTCTTCAATCATGATGAGTTGATCTTGGAATCATCCTTATAGCATCTCAATGCATCAATCCATGATCTCATGGCTCTTGGATTAGGTCTCAACCCTCTCCAAATCATCAATTGACCTAGGATTGACCCAGTCAAACCCTAATTATACCACTCATGGATAAGTCTTCTTAACCTTGCACAATGACCTCTCTAGGCTTCATGATGGCTTTCAAGACATCTCACAAGCTCTCTCAAAGCTTCAAGTCCATCCTCATAGCTTCAGAATCATCTGAGGAGCTCCCACCACTCTCAAGTTGGGAGGCACACAACCTTGGTTTCAACCAATCTCTCTGAGGATCTCTTAACTTCTCTGACAAAGATATCAACCCTTGAACACTTGAATAACCTTCTTGGCTAGCTTCAAATTCTTAATTGGTACTCATACATCTTGATCTCCTGCATACATGTCAATGAAATGCAAGTGATAATGCTAATGTGAATGAGATGTAACCACAAGCTAGGTAAAGAAATGTTGGTCAAATTTTGGGGTGCAACAGCTGCCCCTATTCAAACGGCTTGGACCTGACTGGGTGAGAAGCGAACGGCTCTTAACCAATCAAGGTAAAAGACGGTTGAATACCAACAAACCCGTAAATTTTCCAACTGCACAAGTACATGGTACTCTGACGGGAACAAATCTTCGAAAACTGAAATATTAGTTGCACGACAACTAGCTGGGGAATTGGTCACATGGTAACCAGTAATACATGGTCGATCATGCCGTCAGGCATCAAGATTCCTCGGGACTCATCAGGTCAATCATCAAGTTAATCATGCCGTCGGGCATTCACAGAAATTTTCGGGCATCAGCCGGACTTCATCAGTAAGTCGCGAATAGAATTCTCGGTCAATCATGAGCCGCTTGGGGATATCCAACTTCTACTATCAGGCACTCCGCATCAGTTGAGAGAACTGCTTCGTTAACACGGTCGGACTTCAATCATCAAGTCTTCAGGGGAAGTTTCAACTTCGCTGTTCAGAAACCTGTTGGGGATGACGCACCTCCGCTGGGGATTCTGGAGAACTATCAAGTAACTCTGCTTCGGGGATCCAGGAATCATTCTGGATGAATCAACTCTACTGAGGAATTCAAGAATCATCTTGGACAAATAAATCTGCCGGGGACTTCAAGAATCATCCTGAACCGATAACTATGCTGGAGCTTTCAGGAATCATCCTGAGCAAACGTTCTGCCAGGGATTTCAAGCATCAACTTGAGCAACCGATTCTGGCGACTGCACTGGGGATTTGAAGAATCATCTTAAACAAACAACCTTTCTAGGTAATTCAAGAATCATCTCGAGCAAGCGACTCCGTTGGGGAGAATTCAAGAATCATCTTGAGCAATCAATTCTGCGGCGGAACACCTGCAAAACAAGAACGGTAACAACCTAGATCATGCTTATTATGCATATGCTTCGGCAATGGCGCAATGCTTCACATGGTGGAAATGCTACGCGTTTATGATAAATGCTATGCAGTCATGCAAAATGATGCGATCCCGTTAGCAAAATAAATGCTGAAGGGAGAATCCTCCTGTCAAGGAGAAGGAACCACTCTGATAGGGGGAAGGAATCATCCTGCTGAGGAGACCAAAGTCACGCCGGTCTCAATTGGATGCTGTGGGGAAGTGAACTTCAGTTGACTGCTGCAGGGGGACGAAGCTCTACGAGAACCTGGACCTGCTAAGGGAAAGCGATGTCAATCGCGGGAATAAACTGCACGGCCTTCACGGCTACTTCCCTGGAGTTAACGACTCTGGTGGGGAAATATGGCATCAGCTATTCAACACTGCACTGGGGAAAACCAATCATGGCCTGAGCGGCTTCCAAGGACTCGGCTCTCTTAGGGATCTGCAAACTCGGCTGAAGAGGAGGAAATCATTATGCCTGCTTGGGAGAGTACGACTCTGTGGGGAATCTCAATTCCGATGGAGACTTCAGTCTTGAACCATCAATTGATGCACACTTCGGTGAATGACTCAGTTGAGGAGATGACGTTCCTTCAGGATGCATCTGATTGGGGAGGGAATCTTCTCTGCCTGGAGAGACATATCAATGCTCACGATCTCGCGTTCAGACTCTGCGGGGAGAGGCTGCTGAACTTTGCTGGAGAAGGAGGAATCATCCTGCTTGGGGATGCGCACGGCGCACTGTCTGGAATATGCTACTCCTGTAACAACACAAACAAACAGACAAGATACCCTTCTCAAAGGGACCTATCAAGGTTATCATCTTGTGACAATGTTTAAGTAATTCATTGTTTCAACAATCAGTGGCCTAGGCCAGTAAGTTTATGTATGCGCATTTTATCAAAAACATCGGCGTTCTTTTTTCGCAAACAAAACAGATAAATACTAAACAGACAAACAGAATTGTTGAATAGTATACATTTTATTGATAATGAACCCCTCAATGGGTGAAAATGTTTTACAACAGATGCAAGCTCCTGGAATGAGGAAGCTGCGCAAAAATAAAACATAAATATACATCAGTATATACAAATATCGGCAACGAGGCGTAGACGAACACCATGAGTTGATCCTTCTATGACCCACTCGACTTTGAGACTTCTCCGACGCTTCAGCTTCAGAAGAGATTGATTCGGATAAACGGCCCTCAGGTCTTCCAAACCACTAAACAATGAAAGGCCACACGCGGAACGCAATCATTTGCTTTTTCAAATCCCTAACTTTTGCGTGAACCGCCCTTTGCGGGTTTTCAGTTCACCGGGATACCCTTTTTTTCCAAAGTCGCCCATCCGGGTTTTCGACTTTGCGGGTGTACATTTTTTCAATTTATATCCCTAATTTTTGCCCGAACCTTTTTCCTTTTTTATGGTTCGCCGGGATGCCCTATTTTTGCCTGGACTCTCTTTTTACTGTCCAGCGGGTCGCTTTCAAGCAAAGTATTTTTTAACTGCGTCCATGTTCACCGGGGATGCAAAATCTTCACCATCCATCGTGGATAACAACAAAGCTCCTCCCGAGAAGACCTTGCTGACGACGTACGGACCTTCGTAATTGGGAGTCCACTTGCCCCGGTGATCGGAGTGTGGAGGAAGGATCTTCTTCAGGACGAGATCACCCGTCTGAAAGCTTCTAGGACGCACCTTCTTATCATAAGCTTTCTTCATTCAGCTTTGGTACAGATGACCATATGCAATCGATGCTAACCTCTTCTCATCCATCAGGCTGAGTTGGTTCAGTCGGTGCTTAATCCATTTTGCCTCATCAACTTTCACATCAACCAAAACTCGCAAGGAAGGGATCTCCACTTCTAACGGTAGGACAGCCTCCATACCGTACACTAAGGAGAAAGGAGTTGCCCCGGTTGACGTACGTACCGTCGTACGTTAACCGTGAAGTGCAAACGGCAGCATCTCGTGCCAATCTTTGTAGGTCACAACCATCTTCTGAACAATCTTCTTGATGTTCTTATTGGCCGCTTCAACGGCGCCATTCATCTTCGGTCGGTAAGGAGATGAGTTGTGGGGTTCAATCTTGAAACTCTGGCACAGCTCCTTCATCTTCTTGTTATTCAGATTCGGACCATTATCGGTAATGATCCGCTCGAGAATTCCGTAACGACAGATGATGTCCCTCTTTATGAATTTAGCCACCACCTGCTTGGTCACATTAGCATATGAGGCTGCCTCCACCCACTTGGTGAAGTAGTCGATAGCTACTAGAATGAAGCGATGACCGTTAGATGCAGTGGGCTCGATCTTGCCTATCATGTCGATGCCCCACATGGAGAAAGGCCACGGGGAGGACATGACATTTAACGGGCACGGCGGCACATGAACTTTATCAGCATAAATCTGGCATTTATGACATCTCTTCGCGAATTTAAAGCAATCTGACTCCATCGTCAGCCAGTAATATCCTGCTCCCAGGATCTTTCTTGTCATAGCATGCCCGTCGGCGTGCGTACCAAATGTGCCTTCATGGACTTCTTCTATGAGCATACCCGCCTCTTTCTCATCTACACATCTAAGTAGCACGAGATCGTGGTTTCTTTTATACAAAACTCCATCAGGATTGAGATAAAAATTTCCAGACAGCCTCCTCAGAGTCTTCTTATCCTGGGTTGACGCACCTGCAGGATACTCCGTAGTCATAAGGAAAGTCTGGATGTCATGGAACCATGGCTTGCCGTCGGCGGCTTCCTCGATCGCAAAGACGAATGCAGGTCTATCAAGACGAGACAGGACAATTCTTGGAGCTTCATTCCAAAAATTGACTTTATACATCGAAGCCAACGTGGCTAAGGCATCAGCCATCTGATTTTCTGCTCTGGGCACATGATGGAGTTCCACTTGATCAAAGAACGGAAGTAGCCTTCTGGCATAGTTCATGTACGGCACCATATTCGATTGACGAGTCTCCCACTCCCCTTTAATCTGGTTGATCACAAGCGCCGAGTCACCATATACGTCTAGGTTCTTGATTATCAAATCAATTGCCTCTTCTAGACCCATGATGCATGCTTCGTACTCCGCTTCATTATTGGTGACTGGAAACGTCAGTCTCGCAGTGAACGGGATATGGGATCCGTGGGGAGTCGTGATGATCACCCCGATACCACTTCCGTAGGAATTAACCGCCCCGTCGAATATCAATTTCCACTGGGATTTCCTATCTGGCCCCTCGTCGGGCAACAACTCGTCACAATCCTTCGCTTTGAGAAACATGATATCCTCATTAGGGAATTCAAATTTCATCGGCTGGTAATCCTCGATCGGCTGTTCGGCAAGGTAATCAGACAATACGCTTCCCTTGATGGCCTTCTGGGAAACGTACTGAATATCATATTCTATCAACATCATTTGCCATCTGGCAATCCTGCCCGAAAGAGCCTGCTTCTCGAAGACGTACTTGATCGGATCCATCTTCGTAAACGTTTGGCAGCCCAGGCTAGTGCATAACACGTCTTCTCCAGCATCGAGTAACGAGATTCACAGTCAGTAAACTTCTTACTCAAGTAGTAAATGGCATGCTCCTTTCTGCCCGTCTCGTCGTGCTGACCGAGAACACACCCCATACTATTCTCCAGAACTGTCAAGTACATGATTAGTGGCCGTCCAGCCACTAGGGGTATCAAGATTGGAGGTTCCTGAAGATACTGCTTTATCTTGTCGAATGCCTTCTGGCAATCCTCATTCCCGGTAATCGCCTGATCTTTCTTTAAAAGCTTGAACATCGGTTCACACGTGGCCGTGAGCTGAGAGATAAACCTTGCAATGTAGTTTATTCTGCCCAAGAAACCATGAACTTCTTTTTCTGTTTTTGGCACTGGCATTTCTTGTATCGCTTTTATTTTCGCAGGATCAACCTCGATGCCTCTTTCGCTCACGATAAACCCCAGTAACTTTCCGGACCGTACTCCGAAAGTACACTTGTTAGGATTCAGCCTCAACCTGAACTTCCTAAGCCTCTCAAAAAGCTTCAGCAAATTGACCAGATGTCCCTCCTCCGTTTGGGACTTCGCAATCATGTCATCAACATAGACTTCAATCTCATGATGAATCATGTCATGAAACAAAGTTACCATTGCTCGTTGGTAAGTGGCCCCTGCGTTCTTCAGACCGAAAGGCATTACCATATAGCAAAATGTTCCCTAGGGAGTGATAACCGTTGTTTTCTCCATGTCCTCCGGCGCCATCTTGATCTGGTTGTAACCGGAGAATCCATCCATGAACGAAAACACGGAGAACTGGGTTGTGTTGTCGACCAACACATCGATATGAGGCAGCGGGAAATCATCCTTAGGGCTCGCCCTATTCAAATCCCGATAATCGACGCACATGCGTACCTTACCGTCCTTCTTCGGTACAGGCACTATGTTGGCGACCCACGGAGGATAAGTAGTGACCGCTAAGAAGCCATCATCAAGTTGTTTCTGCACTTCTTCTTTGATCTTAACGGCCATATCTGGTCTCGTCCTCCTAAACTTCTGCTTAACGGGAGAACAATCTTCTCGCAGCGGCAAGTGGTGGACCACGATGTCCGTATCAAGTCCGGGCATGTCTTCGTATGACCAAGCAAAGACGTCACTATACTCTCTCAGCATCTCGACTAATCTCTGCTTGACATCACTCTGCAGTGCAGCCCCTATCCTGACATTTCTGACGAGTTCTTCAGAACCCAGATTCACGATCTCAATCTCCTCTTCATGAGGCAGAATAACTTTCTCCTCTTGTTTCAACAAGCGGGCCAACTCTTCAGGAAGGTCTTCGTCTTCCTCAACCTCTTCTTCGGCTTGATAGATCAGGAAATCGAAGTCGAAGTGAGCCGTAGAAGGTCCAAAGTCGATGTCATCTGTTATGTGAATCCTGCAATAACAAGGGTTAAGTTTAAAACAAAGATATGCAGGTTAGCACAAACCCCTTTGCCATTTTATTGTTTTTCAAAACAAATATAAAACAGGAATAACAGAGATCACAATATTTGAATACGAAGAAAAACGCCTTTGATTTATTAACAAAATGCATGTACATAATCCAACAAGGCCCTGACGATAAAACCACTATGCCCCGGGTAGGACATAGGGTTGTACAATGATTAGAAAAAGTAAATCATTACTCTTCGCTTGTCATCTGGATGATATCCTTGACGGACCAATTGTTGAGGCCCTCGCCTGGCTTGCTTGGCTGGATCCAAGAGTCGAGGTCACAGTCGCTATCTCCGCTGTCTTCAGACACCGCGTTGATACTTTCGAAAATCACTCCGCCACTGGTAAACTGGATCGGCCCTTTACCTCACGACGCACTGCTAGAAGAAGAAGAAGCTTCAGCTCCAGGAGAATATCCCAACCCAAACTTATCTTGCTTGTTAGGTATCTCCGAAATTCGCCCCCAGCCTGGGGTAGATCCGGCTTGGACAACAGCCCGAGCTTCCTTGAACGAGGAGAGAGTCACCTCTGGCTTTTCCGTGACTACAGGAGCTACGTCCTTTACTTTGACAGCTTCGAACGCTTGGCATAGAGTCTCATGGATTTCGTCGTCCATCTCCACATACTTGAAGGACGACAAATGGCTCACCATTATGTCTTCCTCGCCACAAACAGTCACGATGCTACCTCTGACAGCATACTTGAGTTTCTGGTGCAACGTGGAGGTCACGACACCAGCAGCATGGATCCACGGCCGGCCCAAGAGACAACTGTAGGCAGACATGATGTCCATAATATAAAAGACCGCGTCGAACGTTTCCGGCCTGACTTGGATTGGCAGGGTCACCTCCCCGAAAACGTGTCGTTTAGTCCCATCAAACGCCTTCACAACCAGATCACTAGGTGTGCAAATCACTCCACGAGTATCCAACTTCATTAATGCCTTCTTCGGAAGAACATTAAGTGACGAACCCGTGTCCACCAACACGTGCGACATAATCGTGCCCCGACACTCTATCGAGATGTGCAGGGCGCTATTGTGATTCCTCCCCTTCGGCGTCAGCTCCAGGTCTGTGAAACCTAGCCTATTTCCAGCATTTACATGGGCTACGACCTCTTCTAGCTGATTCACCGATATTTCCTGCGGTACATATGCGGCGTTCAACACCTTCAGCAGCGCGTTGCGGTGTGCTTCAGAACACAGCAACAAGTTCAGGATGGAAATCTTCGAGGGCGTCTGATGGAGATGATCCACAATCTTGTAGTCACTCTTTTTAATCAACCGCATAAACTCCTCGGCATCTTTAACAAGCAAGTCTGTTTCTGCCCCACGTGGGATCTCTTCGACGACTTTACTTTTACCTTTGTCGGCCGCATCAGCTCTGACCGCTCTATCCGCCACGACCTCTGGTGGTGCAAACACTCTTCCGCTGCGAGTAGTACCACTGATTCCCGCAAGGTTCTCCACAGTTGACCCAAACGGTTCTAGCTCCAACTTCTGTCTGTTGCAGTAGACTTCAGCCCCATAATGCCACGGGACGACGTTAGTGCTCTCGAAGGGTATTGGCCCAGCTCGGGTGATGGTAATTGTGGGCGGCCTGGGCGCAGAAATAGTTATCGTCTGGAGAGGGATGGTGATGGTGGCGACCTCATCAGCTTGCTTCAGCACTACCTCTCCTGACCCATTTTCAGCCCTCCGGCTAAACTATAAAATCCCTTCAGTCATCAGACTTTGAATTCCTTCTACCAACTGTTCACATCCATCAGAACGTGTGGCACAGTCCATACATAGCTCTCCGCAACCTGGAAAGAACCGTCTTTTTATCAACTTAGCTTTAACGAAGCTAAGCGACGTCTTCATATCTCTGACGTCAGTCAACAAATCCAAATTCTCGTCTTCGATAATGGCGTTCACTCCGCCTCCCCTATGATTCGGCATAGGATTCTTCGTGACATTTGGCACATTATCAGAGATGTTGATGATCTTGGCATCCACCATGTCCTGCACCTTATGCTTGAAGGCTTTGCAGTTCTCTATTGTATGGCCTGGTGCCCTTGAGTGGAACTCACAAGTGGCATTAGCGTCATAACCTGGCGGAGGTGCCCCTGTCAAGGGAGCCAGCGTTCTCTTCTGCATCAACTGTAGCTGAAGCAAAGTCTGCAAGAGTTGCGCGTACGACATGGGCGGTGTCTCGAGGTGACGGTTCGCGAAAGGTGCCTGATTTTGATACTTTCTATATCCCTGTTGATTCGGTTGCTGCTGCTGCTACTGCGGCTGTTGAACTGCCGGGATAGTTATACTGGCCACCTGCTGGTGAGGACCTTTACCCTTCCTCCGAGCGTTGGTCATAGCGCTCGCTTATCCTTCTCGTCTTTTTCCAGCATAAGGTTTCTTTCCGCCTCCCCCAGCTGAGGATGACTCACCTTGAATTTTCCCGATCTTGATCCCATTTTCGACGTGCTCACCCGTGATAATGAGATCTGAGAACGTCCCAGACATACCGCTGACCAACTTCTCATAGTAAACCCCTGGGAGGGTGGCTACGAACATCTGCACGAGCTCACGTTCAACCATCGGCGGCTGAACCCTGGCTGCCAACTCATGCCACTGTTGGGCGTATTCCTTAAACCCTTCGTTGTTCCTATGCGACAGATTCTGCAGCTGGACTCGGTTCAGGGCCAAGTCACTATTGTATTGGTAGTGGTGCACAAATGCTTCAGCCAGATCCTTCCATGTGCGCACACTGGTAGGTTCTAGACTCATGTACCATTCGAGGGAGGGTCCGGACAGACTGTCCTGAAAGAAGTGCATCAGCAACTTCTCGTCATCAGAATGAGCTGACATTTTTCTGTAATACGATCTCAGGTGGACACGAGGGCAAGTGGTGCCCTTATACTTTTCAAAGTCAGGTACCTTGAACTTGGGAGGCACCTTGAAATCAGCAATTAGTCCCAACTTGGACATATCAACGCCCAAAGTATTCTGATTCTCGATATCTCTCATCTTATCTTCAAGTGCCTTGAATCTAAGCTGTGCTTCAGCATTCAACTCCCCTTCAGCACCTCTCTGAGAGAACACATCGTCCTGGCGATCCTCTAGCCATGGCTATGGCCCAAACAGATTCCCGACACCTGCATTGCCGTTGCCCATCCCGACATTGACATTAGCTCCCAGACTCCCATTACCGACGCCCGTTGTATTGAGTCCGATGTTGGCCATCACATTGCCGTTGGCACTGCCGTTCCCCCCAGTCACGGGAACACCATTCTGCGGAGTTTCAACTGGTTGAGGAGTAGGCACAGTCCCACCGTGAAGTACGCCATTGCTATCAACCCTCGAAATTAGAGGTTGAACCAAAGTTCTGAGCTGATCCTGGCCATTAGCGATTGTTTGCATGAGCTCCATGAAGCGATCCATTCTTTCGTGGAGTTCCTGAACATCAGTTTGCACTTGCTCCATGATCCTGGTTTGATTAGCTCTAGTCGGATAGCGGTGAATAGGTCTCTGATCAATCCTGGAACCACCTGAAACAACCTGAAACAACCTAAAACAACCTGTCAAACACAAAAGGGTTAGGAAAAACAACAGAATGCTCGTTATGCAAATGCTTCATGCAAATGCAAACGTGTGTCTGTGCGTTAGGGAGATTTCCCCCGATCCTAGTGCCTGAGTGCCAGTGCTGATAATAAGAAGAAGTCCGAGTCCAATCATGGAAATAACAATCTCATATATAAAGAAAGCCCATCAAGGCAGTACACAACATCAGCGAGTACAAGATGAATCAATAGCGTGACCTCAGCCAACAAGCCTGGTGATGGTCAGCATACAATAATGATCAAAACAAAAGGAATACAAATAGTCAGGTACGGCCACGGGCGCGATACTCTTCTAACAACTCCTTCGTTTCTGGATGATCAGGCAGCGTGAGTAACCCCTCGACGAGTAACTCCCTTTGCACAATGGTGTACTGAAGACCTTCGACCGAACCTTCCCATGCTCCTTCGCTGAAACAATCTTCTAACTTCCGTTTCTTGGACTCAAACGTCAGTTTGCGCTCCTTCAGGTTAGCGAGCGCCCTATTGAGTTGGCCTTCGGCGGCGTATCTGAGAGCGGTTTCTTCATCAAACCTCTTCTCACTATCCTTCCCCTGGGCTTCCAGCTTGGAGATCTGTAGCATCGGCTTATCCTCCCGCTCTTTCCTGGTGGCCAGGGAAGCCTTCCAGTGCTGGTTGAACTTGGATATCCTCCGATACACTTCGTCCAAGTGCTGCTTCTTCGTAGCCAATACGTCGTTGACAGCTTTGAAGTCTTGACCCATGCATTCACGCTCGGCTATCTGCTTAGTCAGGTCTGCACCTAGCTGGTTCACCAGCTCTGTCTGCCTTTTGAAGGAATGAACGGCTTCGTTCCTCTCGCTTCAGAGCTGAGCCAATTCTTTCTCCAGTTCCTCATTTGCCTTCTTCAATTCATCTCGCTCAGCTAACACCCGATTATGCTGCTGAATGGGCACAGTGGTAGGCTCTTCAATCATTGGAGGGCTTTCAGGCTTGGCGTGAGCAAACGGCATCCCTATAGCATCTGCTCTGGCTCTGACCCAAGTCACATACGGAGGGTAGGCTTGATTATTGCTTCTCCCCAGGAATGGTTTTCCCCTCTTACTAATACCATTCCATGCGCGCTGAAGCTTGGACAACAGATCCCCCTCTAGAAGACCCGTGAGGTACAGAGATTCCTATACCTCTTCATCCTTCGGTGGAGCTCTCAAAGCATACGCGAACTGTCGGAACAGCAAAGACGGATTGTAGTTTATATAGCCTTTCCTGCCTATCAAAGGCACGTTTGGAAACCCGCTGCAGCTGAAGATAATCTCGGTACCCAGCCTATCTCTGCCGAACCAGTCAATATCCTCTGCAGATAAACTCATCAGACGCTCGGACCACTCAGCTGTGGCTGCAGACGAAACAAAGGGACCCCTCTTGGGTAAATGACTATCAAGCCATTTATAAAGCAAGGGCACACAGCATGAGACATTCTTGCCCCTTCTGTTCTCGTTTTTGTAGTGGATGGAATGGTAGACATCTCCTATCAAGGTAGGGACTGGATTCCCTGATGCGAAGATATGAAATGCGTCGAAGTCTACAAAATCGGGCATATTGGGGAACAGAATGATGCCATATATGCACAGAGCGAGGATGGCATTGAACGCGACCCAACATCCGTCTTTGGCGCACTGCTGAGCCTTTCCCACTAGAAACTGCAAGCAGAACCCGGGAACCTTGTTCCAACTAGACAATACCAACTCTGAGGCATCCAGATGAAGTGAAGGAGCTAAACCAGCCAGATCAGGCTCAACATCCATACGAACAAAAGGCATTTGCCTCTTGATAGGCACACCTAGCAAATCAGCATATTCCTCTAGCGTGGGTGCGAGAACAAAATCCTGGAAAGTGAAACATCTCAACGGAGGATCGTAGAACTGCAGCAGAGCGTGCAACCCATTCAACTCGAATGCAGAAGGTTTACGAACCAAACTGAGCAACTTGCCGTAAGATTTTATGAACTCATCCCTCACAGAATCATCTGCTAAAGCAATCAAACCGGTCAGCCGGACCACATCAGGGTAGGGAACTTGTAAACCACGGTCTTCCTCAGAGAACACATAACAATACAATAGGAGGCAAGAAATCCTGGATCGGGGAAAACGGTACCTGCAACACAGACACACGTTAATGAAATGCAAATGAGTATGCAAAGTAATGTAAAATGCAATCATGCAGCAGGAGATCAAGGCAACTGTGTTGTGGAGATTCTGTATCAACAAAACCATCACGCTGCTCTATCAAGAATAACCACTGTATCGGATAAGAAGAAAACCCTGGTATCAGACCACAAATCTGCTCTGTCAAGAACAACCATCTGATAGGGCCATATACATAAGACCATAATTCTGCTCTGTCAAGAACAAACATCTGGTAATAAGGACCTCTGGTACAGGACCAAAAACTGCTCTGTCAAGAACACACATCTGATGATAAGGACCTCTGATACAGGACCAAAACTCTGCTCTATCAAGAACACACATCTGATGATAAGGACCTTTGATACAGGACCAAAACCTTGCTCTATCAAGAACAAACATCTGATAATAAAACTCTGCTCTATCAAGAACAAACATCTCATAATGAAACTCTGCTCTCTCAAGAACAAACATCTGATAATGAGATCCTCAGACCCCAGTCATGAACCTGCTCTGTCAAGAACAAATACACATCTGATGATAAGATCTTCTGATCCCAATCAAAGACCTGCTCTGCTATCAAGAAAACCAGGTGGTCTGAAGGTCAAAGTTTCCTGCAATAAACCCAACCCTGCTCACAGGTATGGACCTAAACTGACTCAAGTTCAGCATCTTATGCGTTCATCAGCGTCACAGACATTCAGGAGGGGTGATACGATACCCAAAAGGTGTGGCATCACCAGCTCATGAAGCGGCCTCGCTCGGCTGAATCACAAATGATCGGTCCCCAGAGTCGACAATCCTCCAAACCAGCAACCGTCTCAACCCAAAGGGTTGAAAGAGAAGCCAACCGGGAGAACCTCGTCTGAGCGTGGATTTCATGAGACACTAGTGCCTGCAAAGCAAGCACGCGCCCACTAATTTCCACAACTAATGCTATGTTCACTCAAGCCTGGGTCTGGCTTCTCACTCATCAGAATGCCCCTCCCACAACAGCACAGATAATCATATCATACTGAAAATAAAATGCAGGAAATAAAATGCGATAAATAAACACAACCCAACAAGTAATCATACAAGTGCTAGGATTGACTCTCGCAGGGGACGTCGGATCCCCAAACTGACTCGCATACAGGACGTTGGATCCCAGGAAACTATCAAGTCCCCAGCAGAGTCGCCAGCTGTCGCTTCCGCGAAAATAAGGTGCCGGCAAAACAGAAGAGTCGCCACCTTTCGTTATTTATCCCTCAGAGCGGGAAAGGAAACGATCGGAAAAACCTGACGAAAAAGGGTAAGACAAGGTCGTCGCAACCATTGTCTGGGTTCGGGAGTCAGTTATGCAAGGGGAAGGTATTAGCACCCCTCACGTCCGTCGTACTCGACGGGATCCACGCTTGTTGTGTTTACTGGACGAGTTGGTTTATCTATCTACCTATGAAGGCTGGCTTAAACAGAAAAGAAAAACGACTCGGCAAAGCGTCACGCTTTATGCCTACGTATTCTCATCAGAGAATGAGAAATCAGAGTCAACGTAGTTCGACTAACTACGGGTTACGGGGAAGGTAGCTCGCCAATACATCAGTATTGTGCCTACGTACTCTCAACAGGTATGAGAGATCAAAGCTTACGTAGTTCGGGACACTACGCGTTATGGGGATTCAGATTCATCTGTTTTATCGAGTAGGGTTAAAAAGCAGTTCCAGCAGTTAGGGACAGAGCCTGTTTGCGTTGGCGCTGAAGTTTAACGACACTCTTTTCTTCAGAAAAGATTTCCTTTGACTTATGGGCCCACGGGGCAAAAAGGATTGAAGTTTGTTTTTTGTATTTTACGGAAGAACTGGTTTTTTATTGTGTTTGCAATTTCAATCGCACTAAAGACTATGACCTGAGAGTGAATGCGTCGCATGTCACCCAAAGGGTGCCATACTAAACATCCAGACTGTGGAAAAGAAACTCTCCCACAATCCTTTCTCAAATAGCTTAAGGCTCGTAACGTACGAAAGAAATCATTCATGATTACTGTATCTTAAGCTGCTTTAAGATGAGAAAAGAACAGGCTCAACTACGGGGAGACTATCAAGTCCTAATGTTGTCATGCCATGGATTCATCCTATGGTTGAGGTTTGAAACAGGGAACTCCTAGAAGTTATCATGCATAGGTCTCAACCTAAAGTTCTATCATCACTTCCTTATCAAAGGAAGTGAGAGTCCTAAGGGATCATGTCAATGATACAGAAACAGATAAAGCATCAGCTTAAACAGTAAACAGTAAACGACTGTAAAATGCATGCAATGCAAGTGAGGGAGGAAATGTGTGTGGGGTGTCAACCTCCACAAGCTCATCTCAAACTCAAGCCAGAATGAATAACAGTAATCATACTGAGGAAATAACAACATGCTATCAAGCAAAATACAGTAAACTGCAATCATACATAAGAAATAAAATTATGCTATCAAGCAAAACAAACCACATGGGCAAGGGAGTCGGGCTCTACCGAATACCCGCAAGCAAAGCCATACAGTAACAATACAAGAAGAGGGAGCAACTCAACCTCTAGTGCAATCATGCTCCTAGCTTAAATCTAGTCTAGATATGGGCTTATTCTAATGCATCAAGCAAGTCAAACAAGGCACATCAGCAATACAGAAAAACAGACAAGAAAGCAGATCAACTCCTCTCTCAACTCCAAGCTTCAGCTCTTCTAACAGCAATTCAGTCTTCAGACTTCCATCACTCTTGACAAATATCAATTTGCTTCTCCAGGTTTCAACCCTTCAACGTAAGTTTCAACTTATTCCCTTTCTCCAAGCTTCAGCTTCTCAATCAGTTCTACCTTCAGGCTTCACTCTTAACCACAAGTATCAACTTGATTCCTTCAGGATCTCCAAGCTCCAAAGTAAGTATCAACTTATCCTTTGTTCTTCAAGCTTCAGCTCTACACTCAATCTTAATTGAATCCTCTTCATAAGTACCAACTCAGGCTTTAAGCTCTCTTTGCTCTGCCAGTCTCAACTTCTCAGAGTAGTCATCAATCACCTGGAAGTGTCAATTTCATCCTTCAATCTCTAAGCCTCAGCTCTTCATTCAGTCTTTACTGGATCTTCATTAGGTCTTTAAGTATCAACTTGCTCTTCTTGCTATCCAAGCTTCAGCTGCAATGGCAATGCTCAAGGAATCATCCTCTTCCATACTCTTCAATGAAGTATTCATCTTCACACTCAAGCCCAACATCTCTCAAGATACTCAAACCTGAAGAAATCACTTAACTAGATAAGCTGGGGTGTTAAACTGCTTATTGACCACCAAAGGTGGCCTATAAGGGTTTAATCATCAAAGGAATGGTTCCCTCAAAAGTTCTACTTCCTAGGTACCATCACTTATCGCTCCAAAGGAGGGAGGTTAATACCATGGAAGGACTTTGAATCATGGGGAAGAATGGAGGTGAAAGATACCATCCATGTTTAAGAAAGAAATTAGCTAGGTCTAGGCTCTACTTAATTCCTAACCCTAAAACAACAACAAAACAAACAAGACTTCAAGCTCGCAAGCTCCTTCTTCAACCTTCAAGTCTTCTACTATGCTCCTCCATGCTCCTCAAAGCAAGACCAAGCCCACCAAGCCAAGCAAAAACCCACAAAGCAAGGCAAAACAAAATACAAGCCCACAAGGGCAACACAAACAACCATCAACTACAAAAATCAATTAAAAATAGTATACTATTATATTAAAGCCTAATATAATTTCTAGGGGATCTTATATATCTACCCTTAATACCCTATATGTCCCAACATCTAACTTAACCTAGAAACCCAAAATTCTAGTGTTATTGTGGACCTATGTTAAGGATTGACCTAATTCTATACAACCTAAAGTCATCTAATCAAAACTAGTCAACAATTAATCACAAAATTATGGAATAAATCCAGAGGGGAGCTAAAGTCCTAATCTAACTATCCTGAAAAGAATGGCCTAAAAATATGAAGGGAACTAGCTAAACAAAATTCTACAAATCTATGCATCAACATAAAAGGAATTAAAAGCTATTAAAAGAGAAAATACACAAAAAATATTAAAAATGCATGAAATGCAAATATTATGGTTTCATAATTTTCTCGATATTAACATGAAGTAGGAGAAAAAACTCCCATGTAAAAATAATCATTTTTCTATTTAATATGATTTTTCAAAGATTAAAGAAAAATGGAGAAAAAGAAAATAAAATATGAAAGCATTGGTGCAGATAGCAACTATATGCAGTTCAATTCATGGTTGGGCTCAAAATGGGGGTGCAAACAATAAATGCGCTAGGCCCAATTTTAATCAGAAAATCAAATAACAAAATCATAAAGAAAAAGAAAAAAGCACGGTGCATTAAGTAACAAAAATCAGTTCAAAATGCAAATGGGCCATGAAAGGGGGTGGGGATATCAATCTGTCCACTAAAGCCCAAACGAAAGTTAAATGAAACGCAGCGCTTTGGGGTATCTTCAGAATTCCTCTTCACACGCGAAATCAAATTACAGTCCTTAGATCCAAGTCCAGTCAATGAGTCCACGCATGATCCAACGGCTAAAACGTTATCTTCTTCCTCCAGCCATGGAAATGGAGGGAAAGCTCCATGAACAGAGCTTCAAATACCTAGCTCGGATTCCATCCAAACTCAACCAAAATCCATGGTTCAAAACCCTAGCCTGCTCTAAATTCAACCCTGATCACAACCATGGCCTTAAAATCAATTGAAATGCCCTAAATCTCTGAACCCGATCCAAGATCAAAACTATGCTCAAACTTCAATTCTGACTATTCTTGAAATTGATTACCTCAGAATGATCACCACCTCACACTGGTTAAATCTTGCTATTAAACTCATGCTATATCTCACTATACATCGTGTTCTTGATCAAAACAAAAATGGTGTCACTAACTCAAACTTCACCAAATGCCCTCAAACTTCCCAGAATTCATCTCCTACTTGTCTCTAACCATTCTAACCTAACAATTTTAACTAATTATGCTTAAATTAGGGTGTAGAAGAAAAGATGCAAACCTGTCAAATCTTGATTATCAGATAGGTCAAACCTCCACTTTAACCTCTCAAACTCTTCAGAATCACTC
>OZ012740.1:161457252-161585555 GCA_963859935.3 Lathyrus sativus
TATATATATATATATATATATATATATATATATATATATATATATATATATATATATATATATATATATATATATATATATATATATATATATATATATATATATATATATATATATATATATATTTATATATATATATATATATATATATATATATATATATATATTTATCTATTTATCTATTCATCTATCTATCTATCTGTCTGTCTATCTATCTATTTGTCGATCTATCTGTCTAATTGTCTACTTTTCTATTTGTCTATTGTCTATCTGCCAATCTGTTAATCTGTCAATCTGTCACTCTGTCAATCTGTCAATTTGTCTATCTCTCTATCTATCTTACTATCTATCTTTTTTTCTATCTTTCTATATACCTATCTATCCATCTATTTATTTGTCTCTCTCTCTCTCTATCTATCTATCTATCTATCTATCTATTTATCCATGTATTTTATATATCTATCTATCTATCTATCTATCTATCTATCTATCTATGGTCCTCAAAATAATTTCCTCAAATCTGGTTACATCTTCATAGCACTGGGATGGATACTCCATCTACCTCAATACTCCTATTCCATTCAATAATATCTAGAACATAAACTCTATCACGACATCTTAGTATACTATTTCCATTACTCCGAAAATCAGCCCTTCGACTTTAACTCCTCAAATTCAACCAATCAACCAACTCAATTCAGATTTATGACCTTCTTGGACCTTGTCAAGAATACCACTAGTAAGGTCCAACATACTAAGCTTAACTCCATAAGAAGTCTTTTCACACACCAAATTCATATCACAAAATTGCTCAATCAGTCCTAACTCTTTTCACCACCATCATCGGCATATGCAAGGATTTCCAAGTCAATGCATAAGCTACCACGTTTTGATTTCCCCGAATGGTAATTCAATCCGAAACCATAATCCATTCCGGAGTCCCAATTATTCTCTGCCTTATATTCAACTCTTCCAACTCAAGAAAATACCTTAAGCTCTTGAGGTCACCAAATATTTCAAGTCTCACACTAACTAATTGAAGCCTCCAACTCCGGTACAACCACAACAGCGACCAAGTCTAAATCACTTGTCAGGTGATTCCTCTTATGTACTTCAAGTTGCCTTAAAGCATAACCAAAACTCTCTGAAGTTTCACTTAACATATCTCCCAATCATATCAACAAATCATCATACAACACAACCAATGGTCCTGTCGGGTTCGGCAAAAATCAACACATGATATCTTTTCAATTTTCTGCTATAATTGAACCAGGTACAGCCTCAAAACAATTTTTCCTAAAAAGAGCGTCTCGTTAGCTTTCCAACGCTTCGAACGGGGGTCAAAACTGACATACGGTTCAAGAGTTATGAATTTTCGAAGTTTTTCTAAAACAGAACTTTTCTGCATAAAGACTGCTACGGGTTTGAGCATTTTCGCCTGAAAATCCGACCGATTCAATCATTTTCTCCGAAACAACCACATACTCATTTGTACCAAACATATATTAGTGATTTAGAACCATCAAACGCGAAATCTACGACTTCCGATTTCAATCCGAATCTTAAACCCGCAAATCTCCAAAAATGCAAAAACTTACAAAAATCCATCAAATTCGATAAAACAAGCATACTCGATCACGGCCTAACATTACCCGACACAACGGCGTAATCTATTCCAACTTTCATCCGCAAAAACATTGATTCTGTAACAAGCTGCGATCTCGGAATTCGACGTACGACAACAATTTCACACTTAGAAGGTCATTCAACACATCTTCAACTCTTGGAATATCTAAAGGTTTAATTATACTAATATTGGATTCCACTTCTTACTTTCTCTATAATCACCAGAAGTCACTGTCCACCTTTATATACTCAACTTTACACTTTGTTGCCTTAGCACACACACCAGACACAAGTCTCAACGCTTCTTAATCAGTTTAGTTTTTTGACCATCCAAACGGACATATAATATGGAGCTCTCAATATCGAATTAGTTTCCGTAACTAAGTCGATCACAACCCCACTTCACTTCTTGGCTGTATATCACTATCTCGCCAGGAAGGTTTCCAGGCAATCCCAATTAACTGGTGAACCACCAACTTCTCCACTTTCATCAACACTCACAGTTTCCATCAAAATTAAACATCTCGGCATCATCCTATACCGACTCATCAAAACAATTCTTAAGCACTTAGCTTAACTCGAGACAATCCATTGCTCACGCCATCCAAGCTTGCAAGACACGCATATCCCATCTAACACAATCTCAACTACTATCAACAAGAGATTAAGGGTGATCAGTTCCTCAATTTGTCAATAGACAGCCGAAAATCATGATGGGGTATAAACCATCTTTACCAAACTATAAGAGCGTTCAACCACACACTGAGCTACAACTCCTCACTTGCAGCATCCTGGAGAAGCATAAGTTTCTCCCCCACTTGAATCATTTTCACTCCTACAGACAAAGGTTCCACCATAAAACATGCACCGACAGTGTTTTCACACACATGTCGCATACCATGGAATACACAACATTAAACAACTTGGCCGGACGGACCGACCTACTCTGATACCACTCATGTAACACCCCAATCTAACCCAACAGATAATTGAGGAAAACAGAATCAGAGTGCAACAAATTTTGTAAACATGACGGTCATAAGGGGCTATCACGACCGTGATGGTCATGACGATCGTAAGGAAGTAGTGACGACCGTCACATCAGCAAATTCTGGGCGTTACAATTTCAACTCACAGAAATATACATTTCACAATTCAATTAGATAGCATGCATTTAGTAATGATACATAGCACAGAAGCTTGGATGAACATACAACAATAACTTGATTAACATTTTGATTACAAGGCATCTTATTAATTTTCAGCGGAATATAAAACATTTCCAACATTTAGAACGATTTAAGCAAGACCATGAAACTTGCAACAAAACTTCATTAAAATTCAGCAAGTAATTATCTTGCATCAATTCAACATAAACAACGAGTTTCAACCATAAAACTCAGCACTACTAATTCCTCGGTATAGTGCATCCAACCAACATTTGGCACTTAATAGCAGCCACCAATTTAATGAAAAATACTTGATAAAATTCAGCAACAAGGGAATTAAATAAAAGCAATAACATCAATCGTTCATACCCCCAAGAGTGCTACATATCAGAGCGACCAACAACTTTAAACGGAAAGCTACACTTATTCCGAATTACCTGCAAGTTACCACCAACGGAGGTAACATACAACATAAAGGGTGAGATATCAACAACATAACATAAGACATGATAAAAGTCATGTCAGAATATTATCACAGCATTATAATTCCAGTTGTTCGCATAAATATTAGTAATAATAAACTACAACAACTCTTTATTCATGACCACAACAATTATCATCATATCTCAGCAACTCATCAAAACAACTCAACAACGCAAATCAACAATGTGACTCAACTGTGCATATGCATGTGGTACCATTTTGGGAGACAACACTCCACAATAATTCGGGAGACAACTCTCCACAATAATTCGGGAGACAACTCTCCACAATAATTCGGGAGACAACTATCCACAATCATTTTATTTTGTCATTAAAGACACAACTGTCGCCAATCCAGGCCAAATGATATGCCATGAGATGCAACTATTATTGACTATAACACGACAACAACAACTGTGCAACAATCGTGCAACAAGGCATCACGCCTACAACCAATTATCCATAACAGAAACATCACATTTCGCATACATCATGTACTCACCACTTCAATCTGTTCATATCAGAGAACTACCAACAGTATCGTTCCTACAAATAAGACTCTAACACATTTTCGCAGAGAACAATTAAAAACAACCTCGTCTCTACAATTGAGAACTCAACAGCATTTTCATGTCAGAGAACAACTGACAACATCATTACTACAAATAAGAACTCAACACATTTTCATATACCTTCATACGGGTAATATAACTACAACTTACCCACATAATCCAAGGAGAATATTATAATAACATTTTCTCAACAGTGACATAACAACTTCATATGCATCAAGTATTCATCATTTCAATCTGTTCATTTAGGGGAACAATAACAACATACTTTCGACAATTAAGAATTCGGCACATTATCGTAAGAACAATATTACAACTTTTACTCACTAAATTAATTATAGTTCCTGAAAAGGTTCGTTAACTACGGAGCAACTAATCTTGTCTCATTAAGGGCAACCATACAGCATCGTACAACACTGATGATATAACACATTCATTCCTACACAGAAAAACCTCGTCCCTAACATTTATCGAGTTACAGGAACTATATCTATGATTCGATTCCTTACCTGAAGTCGATCAAGTAAGAGCCTAATAACGACCTTTTCTCAACAAATGGGAAATTAGCGCGTGTCGGCGCCGATTCCCAACATTACTACATAAACTAATGACATAACCATTAATGCATGCGTAGACAAACATTAACCCTTAATATTTCTCAACCTACGGGAACATTACTACGGGAACATTACTACGGTAACGTTACTACGGGAACGTTAATCCTTAATATTTCTTCAACTTACGGGACCATTATTACGGTAACGGTACTACGAGAACATCACTACGGAAACATTAATCTTAATATTCATCGCCTACAGGGACATCAATCCTTAATATTTCTCGATCTACAGGAACATTAATCTTATGATTCCATACCCTTCATGAAATCCATCATACCCACAGTTATAGAATTGAACCCCACCCTTACCTTTGGATTGAGGACAACTCTAAACTTCCAGTTCCGGTTTGCTCTCCCGGTGACTCTTCTGCAACAACCTTCAATTCTCTTTGGCGGTTAATTCTTTTGTTCTTCCTTTCTCCACAGCCACGTTCTTTTTCCTCTTTTCTCAGCCTTTTTCCTCCAATTTGGTTTTTTGAGCAGTTTATCGTTCTTTTGCTCTTTCTCCCACAACTTCTCTAGTAACTCCCTCATTCCCATTATTCCATCTATTAATAATAATAATAATAATAATAATAATAATAATAATAATAATAATAATAATAATAATAATAATAATAGTAATAATAATAATAATAATAATAATAATAATAATAATAATAATATAATAATATTACTACTAGTTATTAAATTATCATCATTATCAATTATATTATATTATTATCAAACTCAATGATTTATTAAATGGTTTCCTATACTTTAAGGACACCCACCAACGCTCTCAGACACACTCCCACATAAAGGCACACCAACAATTCATAAATAATTTTATTAAAATGAACGGGCGTTACAGTAAGTGAATTGATTCTTAGGAGAATCTGATGGACGATTAAGTCGATATCGTATTACATTTGCGTAGAGTAGCGAGTTGGCCTCTACGATTTGCATTTATCACCCTTGCATGATGTATAGTGAATAAACATGATCGTAGATGTTTATGTAAATTGTTGAAAATTGGCATGAATAGAATGCTTGAAGATACATGTATGTGTGAGTATATCTGTATATGTGTGTATGTTTATGAATTAATATAAACATTGATGATGCATATTGTGTATGCTTAGTGTTCTATTTGTAAATAGATATTTGTGAATACATTGTGATGTACGGTGTAGGGAGATGAGTTGTGGTGAGAACGTGAACGATGTTATTGGATTTTATATGTATATGTATATATGTTTATATGCATTATGTATTATGATATCGTTTCTCACCCTTCTGCTGTTTTATAATGCTCTATGAGGCATTGCAGATTAGATTGCTGGAGATCTTTTGTGAAGCGTGGCTTCAGTCTTTTTGGTCGGTTGGCTCTGATATGTGGCACCGGGTAGTTAGGGATTGTTTTGATTCGTTTGTGATACACCTGTGTATGTATCTGCTGATGATATGTTTTGTAAACATGGTGAATGATAATTGTATATGTGAATACATGTTTTTGGAGATTATGAAATATTTGGATGTTCCGCCTTTGTTCCAAATATTTTCTTGTGGGTGTTGCCCCGATGTTGCATATCTGTTGAGCAGGTGGTGTATGTGTTGAATTTTTGGTATAATGTGATATGCCCCTTTTATGCCATGATATAAATGTACTCTGATGAAATTTTGAATTTATGCCTAAATGATTATTTGTTTTATTTGGGGGTATAGAAAGAGGGTGTTTCATTAAGTGGTATCAGAGCCAGTGTTGAGTCGGTTGTGTTTGTCTCGTTGTTTTGTTGGTCGAACGGTTGTTTAGCCTTGTTGTAATTTTTGGGAATAATCAGAATATGGTTGGTCGTAATGACAATGCGATGGCTGCGTCATTGGAGGCAATGGCTAGAGCGGTGCAGGGTGCACCAAATGTGAACACTAATGATGAGTTCAGAAAGAATCATCCGCCGGTGTTCAAAGGAAGGTTTGATCCAGACGGTGATCAGATTTGGTTGAAGGAGATCGAGAGGATCTTCAGGGTTATGAATTGTGCTGAAGGGAACAAGGTGAGACTTGGATCTCACATGCTGAGAGAAGAAGCCGATGACTGGTGGATCGGTATGAGACAAGTCCTTGAAGTGGATGACGAGGAAATAACTTGGGATTTATTTTGTGCTTAATTTTTAAGGAAGTACTACCCTGAGAGTATAAAGGGGAAAAATGAAATGGAATTTCTAGAGTTGAAACAAGGCAATATGTCCG
The DNA here is from genome assembly GCA_963859935.3 of Lathyrus sativus. Lineage (NCBI taxonomy): Eukaryota > Viridiplantae > Streptophyta > Magnoliopsida > Fabales > Fabaceae > Lathyrus > Lathyrus sativus. Next base: position 161,463,954 of record OZ012740.1, read on the forward strand.
TGTTAGACTACACGGCTAAGTTCACAGAGTTAGTAAAATTTCATCCTCACTATGACGCTGTGACGGCGGAATTTTCTAAGTGTGTTAAGTATGAGAACGGCTTGCGTCCTGAGATCAAGCAAGCGGTGGGCTATCAGAGGATAAGGAGATTTTCGGACTTGACCGAATGTTGTCGAATTTTTGAAGAGGATAGTAAAACTCGTTCTACTCACTACAAGAGTTTGAAGGAGGAGAAAGAAAGGCAACAGGTAAGGAGTGGACCTTATGTGACGCCTGCGGATAAGGGCAAGCATAGGGAGAACTTTGTTAAGAGGCCTGGAGGAGGGAGTTCTGGATCCATTAAATGCTACAAGTTTGGTGAGATGGGTCATAAGTCTTTTATGTGTAGAAAGCCCAAAGTTAAGTGCTCTAACTGCGGAGTTATTGGGCATGATGCTACGGATTGTAGAAAGGGTGTGGTGAAGTGCTACAATTATGGAGAAGAAGGTCACATCAGTGCTAAGTGTCCTAAACCTAAGCAAGCTCCAACAAGTGGAAGAGTAATTGCATTGGCAGGATCAGACACTGCTAATGTGAATCATTTGATTTGAGGTATGTGCTTTATTAATAATATGCCTTTAGTTGCTATTATTAATACCGGAACGACTCATTCGTTCTTTTCTTTTGAGGACGCTAAGCGTTTGGAATTATGTTGTATTCTTGTGAGGGTGGTATGGTTATTGAGACTCCCGCTTCGGGGTCGGTAACTACATCTTTAGTATGTTTAAGTTGTCCCTTGACCATGTATGGTAAAGAATTTATTATGGACTTGGTGTGTTTACCATTAGAAAGATTATATGCAATCTTGGGTATGAGCTGATTGCAGTATGATAGAGTTAGCGTGGGTTGTTATTTCCCATTGGCAAGGATTTCTCCTTTGAAAGATGGAAAGGATGAGCATTTCTTATTCCCGAAAGAGGAAGAAACGTTTGGGGGACGGAACTCAAGTGTTCAGTTGTTTGCATCATTGTCGGCAGAGAGTAAGGCTGAACTGGATGTGTCCCCAGTGGTGCGTGACTTTTCAAAGATGTTTCTGGAAGGATGTTAAGGATGTACCGCTGGAAAGAGAAATTGGATTTGAAGTCCGTGGATTTGATGATGATAAGAGGGGAGACTTGAAGATGATGATATTGGAATATGTACATGCCCAAGATTCGATCTCACTGGGGTAGAATGACTATGTGTCGTTCCTAGTGAGATGATCACCGGGGTAGAATGACCAAGATGTTATTCCTGGTGGGGTACAAGCGGTGTACCCATAATCTCCAATGGAGATTGTTGCGAATTGAAAGTTTTATAGGAGCCACATGGCATAGCTGTGATTGCGGTATGAAAGTGTGCATGTGTGCGATCGTGTATGATTTGGGAATTGGGGAGTAAGATGCGTGAGTCGAATCCAGAGTTGTTTTGGATCAGGTAATATTTTTGAGGACGAAATTTTTTAAAGTGGGGGAGAGTTGCAACGCCCCGATTTCGATTATCCCTTTTTCGTTAAGTCCTTTTTGATTTTAATTGGGCGAATATTATTTTGATGTGGAATTTTCGTGGAAATATGTTATGTTTACATATTGTTCTATTTTACCCGATTTTGGGAGTTTTCGGAGAAAATAGTTGGAGGGTATTTTGGACATTTCCTATTTAAATGATAAGTTGGATATTTTATGAGATATTGAGTTAGTAGATGTTTTGGGAAAAATAATAGGAAGATATTAAAGAGGAAATAGAAGAGAAAGAAAGATAGTAAGAAAGGAAGGAAAGAAAAGAGAAAGAAAGAAGGAGAAGAGAAAGAAGAGGAAACTTTGGAAAGCATCAAGATCAAACCCTAGCTTGCGATTAATCAGGTAAGGGTAAGAAGTTTTATCATCTTGATAATGTATGTAATCATGTATGTGCTAGTTTAGATGTATTGGATTGTTTTCTATATTTCTGTTTCTAGGTCGGAAGTTGGTTTAATCGGTAGAAACTGAGTTTTATCGGTTAGAATCTGGAATAGATGGTGTAGTATAGTCGGGTGATGAGTGGGTTGTGCTACTGGAACTGATTTGGATTAAATCAGTCGATTCTTGAGGTTTGGGCTTTTGGACAGCCATGGGAGTTCTGAGTTCGCAGGTTCGCCAGGCGAATGGCAGCGAAGCTTTGCCAGGCGAAGCCCAACGAGTAGCAGCGAACCAAGTCAGTAGCAAACACCCTGTCTTTGCTGGCAAGTTCGCCAGGCGAATGAGTGTGGCGAAGGTTCACCAGGCGAGTGTAATAGCGAGTTCTAGCGAGTAATTCCATAATAACTCCCAGTGGTCTTCGCTGCCAAGTTCGTCAGGCGAACGAAGTAGCGAAGGTTCGCCAGGCGAAGGTTAGCGAACACAACAATATATTTTCCATTCGTGGATTGGTTGTGTGGTTTGGTTGCGATCTTTCCTTATCTGAGACAACTAAGTATATGTTGTTTTGTGTGTTGTGGGTGGTCGTGTGGCGTGAATCCTAGTTTGTGATTTGTGAAGTGTGGAATGTGGCCGTTTGGCAATTTGGTGCATTTACTTGAATTGAATAGGAATGCATGTTGAGATCGAATGATGAATATAAACCAGGTGTGAATTGGTGTGAATGAATGATGAATATGTATATATGTATTGTGATATGTATATATATTGTGAATGCATAATGAATAAATGCGATGAATGTGAAGAATGCATAAGTATGTTTGTAAACATGTATGCATTTCAAGAAGCGTATGGAGTCATTTTGCATGTGAAGCATCATGAAGTACATTCTTGTGCTGTTGATTCCTAGGAGAGTCTGATGAGTGATAGGATTCCTAGGAGAGTCCGATGAGTGATGTGATTCCTTGGAGAATCTGATGAGTGATGTGATTCCTTGGAGAATCTGATGAGCGATGTGATTCCTTGGAGAATCTGATGAACGATGTGATTCCTTGGAGAATTTGATGAGTGATGTGACTCCTTGGAGAATCTGATGAGCGATGTGATTCCTTGGAGAATCTGATGAGTGATGTCATTCCTTGGAGAATCTGATGAGCGATGTGATTCCTTGGAGAATCTGATGAGTGATGTGATTCATTGGAGAATCTGATGAACGATGTGATTCCTTGGAGAATATGATGAGCGATGTGATTCCATGGAGAATCTGATGAACGATGTGATTCCTTGGAGAATATGATGAGCGATGTGATTCCTTGAAGAATCTGATGAAGGATGTGATTCCTTGGAGAATCTGATGAGCGATGTGATTCCTTGGAGAATCTGATGAACGATGTGATCCCTAGGAGAATCTGATGAGTTATAGTGTACCCGTGAGGGGCGTGAGTGAATTGATTCTTAGGAGAATCTGATGGACGATTAAGTCGGTATCGTATTACATTTGCGTAGAGTAGCGAGTTGGCCTCTACGGTTTGCATTTATCACCCTTGCATGATGTATGGTGAATAAACATGATCGTAGATGTTTATGTAAATTGTTGAAAATTAGCATGAATAGAATGCTTGAAGATACATGTATGTGTGAGTATATCTGTATATGTGTGTATGTTTATGAATTAATATAAACATTGATGATGCATATTGTGTATGCTTAGTGTTCTATTTGTAAATAGATATTTGTGAATACATTGCGATGTACGGTGTAGGGAGATGAGTTGTGGTGAGAACGCGAACGATGTTATTGGATTTTATATGTATATGTATATATGTTTATATGCATTATGTATTATGATATCGTTTCTCACCCTTCTGCTGTTTTATAATGCTCTATGAGGCATTGCAGATTAGATTGTTGGAGATCTTGTGTAAAGCATGGCTTCAGTCTTTTTAGTCGGTTGGCTCTGATATGTGGCACCGGGTAGTTAGGGATTATTTTGATTCTTTTGTGATACACCTGTGTATGTATCTGCTGATGATATGTTTTGTAAACATGGTGAATGATAATTGTATATGTGAATACATGTTTTTGGAGATTATGAAATATTTGGATGTTCCGCCTTTGTTCCAAATATTTTCTTGTGGGTGTTGCCCCGATGTTGCATATCTGTTGAGCAGGTGTTGTATGTGTTGAATTTTTGGTATAATGTGATATGCCCCTTTTATGCCATGATATAAATGTACTCTGATGAAATTTTGAATTTATGCCTAAATGATTATTTGTTTTATTTGGGGGTATAGAAAGGGGGTGTTACATAACTCATCCAACAATGCCTTGTTGTCAACAGGCAGTGATGCAAATAAAGCAAACACCTGCGCTTCATCTTCCAACAAGGTTCTCAATTCGTTACCAGACAAGGAATCTGCCAACGCTTCCTCTTCAGGAGTCAAAAACAGTAACACTTTCTGAAAACAATCGATGTACACTCGGTTGAAATCCAACCAGTTCATACCAAGTATAACATCCAAACAACCAAGTGGAAAACAGATCAAATCCACACCGAAGTCTCGGCCAAAGATAGTCAGTGGACACTTCAAACACACTAGCAAAGTAGTCACTGAACCAATCGAGGGAGTTTCAATAGTCATCCGCCGCTCAAGAGTAGTCGGCACCAAACCTAACCTCTTCACACAATCAACAGAGATAAACGAGTGGGTCGCACCCGTATCAATCATAGCAATCAAAGGAATGTTATTGATAAAACAAGTACCTTCGATTGAATGTTCTCCGTCTTCCGCTTGAGTTCCCACAACTGCAAATACTTTACCTGCCACCTGAGGCGCCTGAGCCCTCCTCGACTTCTCACAATGAGTACTAATGTGGCCCTTCTCACCACAGTTATAACAAGTAGGCATATTAGTCCTACAATCCGCCATCACATGGCCCGGCTTCCCACACTTGAAGCACTTTTTCGCATCAGGAAGACAATCATTGGCATGATGACCCATGCCACCGCACCGGAAACACTTCATACCAGCCAACGCCCTACCCTCTCTGGGCTTCCTATCAACAGCACCCTTGAACTTCCCCTTACCAGTCGGAACACTACAAGGAGTACCATCGAACCTTTGTTTACCATTACGATCACTTGTCGCCTTGTAGTGTGCGATCCTCGCACGATTATCGTTATCATAGATACGGCTCCTACTCACCAACTCAGGATAGCTCCTGATTTTACGACATGCGATTCCCATCTTGATCTCTGGCCTCATCCCATTCTCAAATTTCAGACACTTCGAAGTCATAGCTTCCTCAGTATTGTAATGACGGCAATACTGAGCCAGCTCCTCAAACTTAGCTGCGTACTCGGCTACTGACATACTGCCCTGTTTCAATTCCAAAAATTCCACCTCTTTAGCACTTCCGACATCTTCTGGAAAATACTTCTCCAGAAATCCAGACCGAACCACCTCCCAAGTAATCGGAGTCTCTGAAGCTTCCATCCTCTGACGGCAATTATCCCACCAAGCCTCGGCCTCCCCCTCGAGCATGTGAGTACTGAACCTCACCTTCTGCTCGTCACTGCACCCCATGGTTATGAAGATCTTCTCTATTGCCTTCAGCCATTTCTGTGTAGCTACCGGATCTAGAATTCCACCTTCAAACTTTGGTGGCTTGTTGCTCTGGAACTGCGTCAGGTCTCTAAACTGAGCTCCCGCAGCCAGATTCTGGTTGGCCACCACTTGTGCCATAGCCTGTATCGCCGCAGCCAACTCCGCGTCATTTCTCCCAGCCACTTTGCTCAACAACAATCCAGGTTAACAGAAAACAAACAACTCTAACCTATATACAGACTCAACACACTACACTGGCCGGACGGACCGACCTCCTCTGGTGTAACAGCCCAAATTTCATTAAATAATTAATTGCAGTAATTAATTGATTTAGTGGGATTTTTATTAATGTTGGAATTAATTTTTATTAATTGGTATGGATAGAAAATTAAGAAGGAATTGGAGAGGAAGGAAAATGAAGGAAATATATAAGAGAGAAAGAAAAGAAAAGAAAGATAGAAAACATTTGGAAAGAAAGAGGAAAGAAGAAGAAAGGAGAGAAAGAGAAGAGAAGAAGAGGAAAAGTGGAAATCATCAAGAACCAACATCAAAGGTCCGATTAATCGAGGTAAGGGTGAGAAATGTTTCTATTTGATCATTGCATGATGTTATGTATGTTGGGTTGGGGTTTTGGTAGAGTTTTCATCACTTTCCAATTAGCGCAAATGTTGGATTAATCGGTAGATTGATGATTTAATCGGTTGAAACTGAGTAATAACACCGTAGAATAGTCAGGTAACATGTATTGATACTATTTGTACTGATTTGGATGTTTGAGGTTTGGTTGATGATGGATTGATGAAGGAGAGGCAGAATAGGGTTCTGTTCTGCGCAGGTTCGCTGGCTCTCGCCAGGCGAGCGAAGGCGAAGCTTCGCCAGGCGAAGCCTAGCGAATGCTGGCGAATAATTATGATTAAATCCCAGTGGACTTCGCTGGCGAGTTTGCCAAGCGAAGATGGATAGCGAAGGTTCGCCCAGTGAAGGTGCTGGCGAATGGTGGCGAATGAAGTCAGTAGCTACTGACTTGGGCTCGCTGGGAAGTCTCGCCAGGCGAAGCCTAGCGAGTGTTCCCTGAGAGAGTTCGCCAGGCGAAGGCCAGGCAAAGGTTCGCTGCGAGGGTTCGCCAGGCGAATGAAGGCGAATGTGACAGTATTTTTCTTTTGCTGTGTTGTTCATATGGAGATGGTTTGGTTGCTTCTCATAGGGGAATGCCTCTATGATATGATATAGATATGATCTATTGTGATGATGTGTGTTGTGGGTAGCCTACGGGCGTGAATCCTAGTTGATGTGCGATGCGTATTAATTGTGATAAATAGAAATACATGTGAATACAATGATGAATGTATGTGTATTGTCTAATGAACTTGCGAATGCTTGATGTGTATACAATTATGTGATGAGTATGCATGAGAACATGGTGGATATGTGTGCATAACTTATAATTGTATGATTGGTATTGTGATGTGTATACCTTGTATGAGATGGCATGAGATAAAGAATAAACATACTATGAAAAATGTGTTGTGGATGCATATTGTTTATATGCGATTGTATGTTAAAATACATGAAGAATGCATGAGAGCATAATGATGGATATGCGTGCATTGCTTGCTAAATATGATGTTGTATTGAATTGTGAATATATATGTGGATAATGCATGAGAACATATCGCGGATATGTGTGCATTGTGTGTTAATGTGGTGATATTATTGAATTGCGAATACATTGGTGATTATTGTGATATGTTGTATGTGCAATCATTGTGTAATTCTTGAAGAGATGAATTATGTAAATGCATGAGATTAAGATGTTGGTCTTAAGTGCATTTGTTGTGGTTGATTGTACATGCATCATTTAGTCAAGAGGCAATGTCTGTTAGTTTCGTGGAAACTAGTGGCTTGTCCCAAACCTAGAAGAGTGAGTTTGAAGGCTTAGAGGACGGGCCTTTGTGGTTATCGGTCTAGAAGAGTGGACCCGGTTTAATGTAAAAACCGAAAAAAGATAACGGGTTATCGGTCTAGAAGAGTGGACCCGGTTTAATGTAAAAACCGAAAAAAGATAACGAGAGTCGGTACCGCATTGCATGAGTTGCATTGAGTTGTTGAGTCACATTGATATATGACATCTGCATGAAGAGATGCTTATGTGTGAATGATGAGATTGTGGAAATTGTAAGTGTATGCATAATGTGGGAATGCTTTGTGAATATCCATGTTTGTCTATATATGTGTGGTAAATATATATGACTAAGAGAATGAAGTGTGGTGAGAAATGTGAATATGTGTTATATGACTACCTATATATATATATAATCTTATGCTTTGATTATTATGGTTATATTTCTCACCCTTCTGATGTTTTATAATGCTCTACGAGGCATTGCAGATTAGGATGCTGGAGTCCTTTTGTGAAGTTAGTCTTCATTCTTTTGAGTCTGCTGCTCTGATATGTAACACCGGGTAGTTAGACTAGTATAGTCATTCTTTTGTGATACATTGTGATGTATCAGCTGATGTGTGTCGCTACTGCGAAAATCGGCGCCGGCTGAACAGAAGAGTCGCCACCGTGCCTTATTTATCCCACGGGAGGGAAAGGAAACGCTCAGAGTAAACCTCGCACAACACGGGAAAGGTATGGTCGTCGCAACCAAAACCTGGGTTCGGGAGTCGGTTAAGCAAGGGGAAGGTATTAGCACCCCTCACGTCCGTCGTACTCGACGGGATCCACGCTTGTTTTCGGGTATGGATTGTTATTTTATCTACTCTAAAGGTCAGGGGTTAAAAAGAAAAGAGAATGAAAATAAAATGACTCGGCAAAGTATCGCACTTTATGCCTACGTATTCCCGTCTGGAACGAGAAATCAGAGTCAACGTAGTTTGCCTACCTACGGGAAAGGAGGGGAAGGTTGCTCGCTAGGATATCGCATCCTATGCCTACGTACTTTCATACAGCATGAAAGATCAGAGCAAACGTAGTTCGGGCCACGTACGACACAAGCTTGTCTTGGTTGGTTTTATTCCTTCTGAAAAGGTTTTCTTGATTAACAGTCCCGACGGACAAAAAATGACGCTTTGATGAGTTCACCTTCTTTTACGAAAGAAGTATCTTTTATTGTGTTTGAAATCTTTATGGTGTTTTTCTGTTTGTTTTGAGGAAGAAGAGACAGAACTCTAACCTACGGTTGCGAAGGGAAACAAATTAACCTAATGTTATCATGCATGGGTTAAGACCTAGTGTCTATCATGCTCCTCTCTTGCACAGAGAAAAACAGAGATCCTAAGGGATAGGCAGAAACAGAAACAATATCAGATAAAACAGTAAAATGCATGGATGCAACAGTACAAGCGAGGCAAGGGAGTCCCACTCAACCTCGAACCTAGAAAACAATAGGCAAAAGTGAACAGGCTTCACTTTCAACCCAACAGGGTAAACAGCAAACAATACAGTCAGGAAAACCAAACAATACATCGAGAAATGAAATACAACAGAAAGATGAACAGCATCAGCAGCTCTGAATCAACATCTGGCTCCAAGTAATCTCCCATCAGCTACAGGCTTCAACAAGCATCAATCTCCATCTTCATGGCCTTCAGGTAAGGGCTTTGATCATCAGTCTTCTATCTGCAATGGCTTTTCTTTAAGTTCAAACCTCCAGGATGAGGGATCAGTCACAAGAGTGAATTGGGTGTCAAGCAATCAGTTGACTACCAAAGGTGGTGAACAGACTGCTTCTAACACAAAAGACATTTTCTCTCAAGAGTTCTATCTCTTAGACACTATCACCAAGCCTTCCAAAGGAAGGGGGTGAGTGTCTTAGAGAGACTCTGAATCACAGAGAAGAATGGATGCAGACAAGGCAATCCATGTTTGAGAAACAAGCTTTCTAATCTAGAGCTCTGCCTAGCTCCTAAACCCTAGTCTCCACAACAGCTGCTAGCAGGAAACTTCTCTTCAACTCTGGAAGTTGATCTTCAACATCTGGATCTCCAATGGCTTCATCTTCTCAAGTCTTCAGCTCTCCCAAGTCCCCAGACAATCCCAATACCCACACAGACAAGCAACAATCCCCAGAGGGCACACCACACCAGTCAATCAGATATACAGTATATTAATAGCAGTAGGGGAATCCTGACTTTTTCTAAGGGGATCTAATAACTACCCATAGCCCCTATAGTCCCATAGCTAAATTATTCAAACCCTAAGTCCTAAGGGAAATGAATTGATTCTCCTAAGTCATCACCTAAAAACCCTAGTTTGTTCATGTTGTTCACACCTAAGCTAAAACACCTAATATTAATTTCTAAAAATGGGAACTAAATTGAATCTACAAGTTTAATGTCTAACCTAAACAACCTAAAAAGAATGGGCAAAAAATATTAAAGCAATTAATAGAACAAAAAATAACAAAATCATGTATGAAATGAAATTATGTAAAATGTTATTTATTTAGAAAATATGAGAAAAATATCAAATAAAAAATAAAATGCAATTTTTATTTTTTATAATTTTCTAGACATCCTAAAGAAAAATATGCAAAAAGAATGAATTAAAAATAAAGTTTTTTCCATTTATTATGAATTTTTAAAAATGAATGAAAAATGAAAAGAAAATAAAAGAAAATATAATGAATAAATGGGAAGGGGTGAGAAAAGTAAGGAAATCCAGTTCAAACATTTGGGCTTCGCGCGCGTGGGGGTGCCAATAGTCATCAGAGCCCAATTCCCCTACTTAAATGAAACGGTGCGTTTCATCTTTTAAAATTTCCCTCCGTTTCTCAGAGTGCACGTGGACCGTTGGATGGGAATTCTAGTCAAAGGTCAAGCTGGGATCGTGTGGTCTAGCCATTGTCTTCAACCTTGAGCTCTCCTAGGGTTTCAGAAAACCCTAACCATGCATGATCTTCTCTCCCTCTGTTCTCCCTCCACACGCCATGAAAACACACGATGTAAAAAACAAAATTCATCCATTTCTTTCCCTCTACAAGTCTATGTCCTTAGTTTATCTTAAAACTCAAACAATCAGCCAATTCGAAGAAGGTAACAGATGGAAACCACCATTAGTGTCTGATATCGAACCTCTCCAATTCTCCACGAAACTCATCCTAAACTGATCTACACTTCACCCTGATCATAGCATTCTACTCCAATCATATTTTCGTGCCTTAATCCAAGAGTTATGAACCTCAACAGAATTAACACATCATGCTCAAACTTCATGAAACCTCCTCAAATTCATCCAAAACAATCCTCTACCCTACCTTAACCGTTCTAACCTATCAAAACCCTAAAATTCTAACTAATTCATGCCATACGAAGAGAAAACAAACCTGGTGTAATTTCTGGATACAGGTGCTAAGATCTTCAAATCAACTGCTTGTGATGAAAGGAAAGTGATCAAGAGGCTTGGTGATTGCTTCTGTATGCAACAAGTGTGGTTCTAAAGCCTTGAATCACTCACTTCCAAAGTTCATGCTTCTTGAATGATAATGGTGAATGGTACCATTCCTTCCTCAATTTGACAAATGAAGGTGTGGATTCTGATCCTTGTATGATGATGGTGAAGACTCAATCAAGAATAGTGAAGATTGGTGAGAAATTGAGGGAGTTTGAGAAGCTTATGCAAGAATGGGAAAATGAATGAAAATTGAGGTTTTGAACAAATGGGAGCACCAACCCTTGCATGAACCAACTTGTATGAATATATAGATGGGATTAGAACTTCCTAGAAGCTTGGAGAAGTTTCCCTTGTGCAAATTCCCTTGGATGTTGATTATGTAACTTTCAATTCAAGCAACCATGGATAACTATCAAATTATAAACTAAACTCAAAATTCCACTTTAGCGAATGTCTTTAAAATGCCCTTTCCATTCAAAATGACCTATAATCTTGCATCATTTGGCCAAGATATGAAAAATCTCATATTTTAAGCCATTTTTCTTCATTAAATTCAACAATTTTGAAACCTTGTGCTATGAACTTTTCCAATCTCTCATGGTCACTTTTCTAGACTCAAAATGTCATTTGGAGCAAGTTTGATGTTGTAAGTTTTTCCATTTGAGGCCTCCTTGTATGAGTTTTGGACATAGGTTAAAATAACCTGTAATTCACAAATGACCAAAATACCCTTTGCTTGCCAAGACCATAAGTTGAGTTCCACACATCATATGAAGGCATACTATACCATTATAGAAAGATAAGACAATAAGGAACAATTCTTATGTTTACCAGAAGTTCATTTGAAATCTCCTTGAGGGGTAAAAATTGCTTGGAAGTCAAGTCACTTTCACAGACAAAATTTCAGATACCTCAGATGACCTGTAACTTGCAAGGACCATAACTTGAGTTCTATAAATCTCCTTGATGTCTTCCACCACTCAAATTAAAGGTCTTGAGATCCTCTACAAGTTCTATGTTGGCCAAGAAGCCATTTGAAGCTTGCATTTTGACTTATTTTGCTTGGAAATTTGACCTAAACTAGGGGATTTTACATAGAAACCCTAATTTAGAAACTCCTCTTCTCCTTGATTTCTCTTGAATTCTTCTTAGCACAAAAACATATCCTTATTCTCCATGTCAAATGATGAACCCCACACCTCTTCAATAGCCCTTAACTGCCTTTCCAACAATCCTTTGACCTAGGGTTGACCCAGGGTTGACCCAGATGAAACCCTAGTTGACTGTCTTCAACTGCAATTCTTGTGATTACATCAACCACTTGTTTTCTCCTCCAAATGACTTTCTAAGTCCCCCAAGATGTCTATATACTCCCCATGCTCTCAATTCACAACTCATAATCCCCTTGTTGATCCTCAGACACCCTCAGTTAGGAGATATACTCAGTGCTTGATCCACTGAACTCCCTGCTTTCAAATTCTTTCTTGATGACTTGAATGAGATTGAATTAGGATAATAACCTCTGGATAGGCCTCTAGAGATGAGAATAATGCTTGATCCCCTGTTGAATGACTTGCTATGCTTATGCTATGCAGATGGTTAGGCTATGTACATGACTCTATATGCAAATGCTAATGATATTGAAACATAAACCAAGTGAATAAGGTTGAGCAAATTTTAGGGTGCAACAGCTGCCCCTATTCAAGCGACTTGGACCCGATTGGGTGAAGAGCGAACGGCCTTCAAACATTCGAGGTACGAGACGGTTGAATACTAAGAAACCCGGAAATTTGCCAACCGCAGAAATAAACTGCACCCCTGTTTGGGTAACGACATCCACTGCCTGGATCTGACTGTTTGCAGCCGCTCACTGATCTCGTAACGACCACGCTGGGGATAACAGATTGCTTGCTTGTCCACATTAGGACTCTGTCTGTCATCAATACGAAGAAATCTCAACTAGAACCTGTCCACGTTAGGACTCCACTTGCTGTTAACCCAGAAAAATCTCGGCAACTCCGCTGGGGGATATTCCAATAAATCGTCCACGTTAGGAATAGACTCTTCCACGTTAGGAATAACACCATCCACGTAAGGAATCATCTCTTCTGCATCTGTCCACGTCAGGACTAAACTTTCCATCTTTCCACGTCAGGATGCAATCTTCTTTTTCCACGTAAGGAGAACCGTATCAATCTGTCCATGTAAGGACTCCAGTACAACTCGATATGTCTGCGTCAGGACTCCAATCTTTCCGTGTAAGGAATACAACTTTGGTTCTGAACCTGTCCATGTTAGGACTCACCTTTCCACATAAGGAGTACATCATTCTTCCACGTCAGGAATCAACTTTTCTTGAATCCGTCCACGTAAGGACCCCAATCTCTCCACGTAAGGAAACCAACTCTTTCTGATTTGTCCGCGTCATGACTACATTTTTCCACGTAAGGAATGCCATCTTAATCTGTCCACGTAAGGACTCCGCTCTTTCCACGTAAGGAATCCTCCTCCTATGTGTCCGCGTAAGGACTCAATCTTTTCCACGTAAGGAACACGATCTCCTTTCCCCGTAAGGAACCATTTTTCTGATTTGTCCACGTAAGGACTCCCATCTTTCCACGTAAGGACCTGAAGTTTCTCTTTCTCTTCCACGTAAGGAACACGCCTTCTTTCCACGTTAGGCATACTTCTTCTTCTGAATCCGTCCACGTCAGGACTAAATTTTCCACGTAAGGAATCTATCTTCTTCTTCCACGTTAGGAATAACTTCTTTGATCTGTCCGCGTCAGGACTAAACTCTTCCACGTCAGGAATAATCTCTTTCTTTCCACGTCAGGAATCAATCTTGATATGTCCGCGTGAGGACTCAATCTTTCCACGTAAGGAAACCCATTCTTTTCCACGTAAGGAATCTCATCTTTCCACGTTAGGAATAAACTCGTCTTTCCACGTAAGGAATCTCCATCTTTTTCCACGTAAGGAAACTATTTTTCTTCCACGTAAGGAATACCTTTTGATATGTCCACGTAAGGATTCTGATCTTTCCGCGTTAGGAATCAAACTTTGATCTGTCCGCGTCAGGACTAAACTTTTCCACGTAAGGAATCAATCTATTTTCCACGTAAGGAATCACCATTTTTCCTCGTAAAGAATAAGACTTCGTCTGGATCTGTCCGCGTCAGGACTAAACCCTTCCACGTTAGGAATGCACTTGTTTCCCCGTAAGGAATCCATTTCGATATGTCCGCGTAAGGACTCAATCTTTCCACGTAAGGAATACCAACTTCTTTCCACGTAAGGAATAAATTCGTCTTTCCACATAAGGAGAATATCGTCCACGTTAGGACCCACCTTTCCACGTAAGGAATCACAATTTTAATCTGCCCACGTAAGGACTCCCATCTTTCCACGTAAGGAATGAACTTGCTCTTCCACGTAAGGAACTGAAACCTCTTTTTCCACGTAAGGAATAGATTCGTCCACGTCAGGACCCATGTTTCGTCTTGATTTGTCCACGTAAGGACTACATCTTTTCTGCTGAGAAAATACATCTTGTCCCCGTCAGGACTCAGTTCTCCATTGATCCCAACTCACAAACTTCTTAGCACCGACGTGACAGCGACTTTGAGGCGGACTCTACTGGGGATATTTGGAAACCAAACTACCGGACGCCTGTTCTGATAACCGGCGGTGGCCTCTGAAATTCTGATTCATGGAACCCCTGATGACAACTAACTCTGCCTGGGAATAAAGAGAAACTTATCCTGATAACTCTGTGGGGAATACGGCCGAAACTGACATTATCATTGGATGTTCCATGCCGAGATCTTGAATGTTTGGTAGTTCATTTGAGCAAGAGTTCTCTCCACCTGAACTGCTAGAGTACAGAAACTGCTTCAGCAAAATAAATGTTGAAGATAATGCCGACTCCGCCGGGGATAGCCAGATGCTACAGAATTATTCCAGCAAAATAAATGCTGGAAGGGTGAAGTCAACCCTGCTGGGAAATTGGGAACTCAAACCAAGCACCCTATTGAGGTAACCCCCTGCTGGGGAATATAACTTTGCTGGGGAATAGCAAATGTGCACAGTATGATCGGACTTTCTGCTGGAGAGTGAACTGATATTACACAGTATCCCTGACAAAATAAATGCCAGGACCCACACCAACTCTTCCGGGGGGAGTCTTAATCTTCGAATTCCACTGGGAGGAATACTTGCTGAGAAGAGAATTCCGCTGGGGATAGGATGATTCTCTTGGGAAAAATCAATTGAATCCGCTGGGGGAGAGTACATGACCCTGCGAGGGAAGTAAACTGCCTGAATACTACTCACAAATGTTAATCTTTTGCGACCAAACCACTCTGCTTGAGATACACTGCCTGAATACAGCCTACAATCTTAGAACCGCCAATTCTGCTGAGGATAAACGACTTTGCTGGAACACATCCTTTTGGATATGCTACGACTAGCCGGGGAATTTGATCCTTCTTCAGTAAGGAACATGCATGACCTACGTGGCGATCGAGTCTTTTATTATTGCAATCTTTTGATCATCTTCCTCGTACGGTTATGAACCCTGCAACAACACAAACAAGACAAGACAAGCCTATGCAACCAAATCAATTCAGGTTAGTGACGTTATTTTTCAGTTAATTCAAAGCTTTAGCAATCGTTGGCAAGGGCCAGTGACGTTATACACATGCTAGTTTCATCAAACTTAGGCGTTAATCATGCACAAAACGGTAAAGAACAGTGTCAAGTACTGAATAACGTATTTTATTGATTGGGCCCCTGAATGGGCGGAGTTTTTGTACACGGGATGTAACTCCTGAAAAGAGGAAGCTACACAAAGCAAATATACAAGTATGCACAAGAAGCATAAAAATATATTGACAAATGAAATTTTGTACACATGTCGGCAACGGGATGCAGACGAACACCACGAATTGATCCTCCTATGACTCGTCCGACTCTAATGCTTTCCCAGTATCCATACTTCCGAAGAGATTGTATCCGATAGTCGACCCCTCAGGTATATTCTCCCGCATTGATGCTCAGTGCAATATCAAATTCGGACCGCAGTCATTTGCTTTTCAAATCCCTAACTTTTGCGTGAACCGCCCTTTACGGGTTTTCAATTCACCGGGATACCCTTTTTTGCCGAAGCCGCCCAGTGTAGGTTTTCCACTTCGCGGGTGTACATTTTTTCAATTTTATCCCTAATTTTTGCCCGAACCTTTCATTCTGTTTTTGGTTCGCCAGGATGCCCTATTTTTGCCTGGACTCCCTTTTTCTGTCCAGCGGGTCTATTTTAAGCAAAGTATTTTTTAACTGCGTCCGAATTCACAGGCGACGTGAAGACTTCACCGTCCATAGTGAACAACAACAACGCTCCTCCTGAAAAGACCTTCCTGACAACGTATGGCCCTTCGTAGTTGGGGGTCCACTTGCCCCTGTGATCTGCTTGCGGCGGGAGAATCCTCTTCAGCACAAGGTCGCCCGTCTGAAAGCTTCGCGGATGTATCTTCTTGTCGTACGCTTTCTTCATTCGGCTCTAGTACAAACGACCGTATGCTAGAGAAGCTAGTCTCTTCTCATCCATCAAACTCAGTTGATTCAACCTGTCTTTCACCCATTCTGCCTCGTCCAGCTGAACGTCTCGCAATACCCTCAGAGAAGGGATCTCAACTTCCATCGGTAGCACCGCTTCCATTCCATATACCAAAGAGAACGGAGTTGCCCCGGTTGATGTGCGTACCATCGTACGATAACCGTGCAAAGCGAAAGGTAGCATCTCATGCCAGTCCTTATAGGTCACCACCATTTTCTGAACGATCTTCTTGATATTCTTATTGGCCGCCTCGACAGCGCCATTCATCTTGGGTCGGTAAGGGGAGGAGTTGTGATGTTCGATCTTGAAATTCTGACAGAGCTCCTTCATCATTTTGTTGTTCAGGTTTGAACCATTATCCGTGATTATCCGCTCGGGAATCCCATATCGGCAAATGATATCTCTCTTGATAAATCTGGCCACCACTTGCTTCGTTACATTTGCGTAAGACGCCGCTTCCACCCACTTGGTGAAATAATCAATTGCTACTAGAATGAACCGGTGCCCGTTAGAAGCTGTCGGCTCGATTTTTCCAATCATATCGATTCCCCACATCGAAAATGGCCAAGGCGATGACATCACATTCAGAGGACTTGGAGGCACATGGATCTTGTCAGCATAGATTTGGCACTTGTGACACTTCCTCGCAAACTTGAAACAATCAGTTTCCATGGTCAGCCAAAAATAACCTGCCCGCAGCAGCTTTCTCGTCATAGCATGCCCGCCAGCATGCGTACCAAAGGTACCTTCGTGTATTTCCTCCATGAGCAACTTTGCCTCTCTTTCGTCTACACAACGCAATAGCACCAAGTCGTGGTTTCTTCTGTATAAGACGCCATCCGGATTCAAATAGAAATTGCCTGCTAATCTCCTGAGAGTCTTCTGATCTTGACTGGATGCCCCAGCCGGATACTCTTTATTTTTCAGGAAATTAAGGATATCGAAATACCATGGTTTGTCATCAGATGCTTCATCAAGAGCAAATACAAAAGCTGGTCTGTCAAGCCGAGAGATGACGATTCGGGGAGCCTCGTTCCAGAAGTTGACTTTGTACATGGAAGACAAAGTGGCGAGGGCGTCAGCCATTTGATTTTCTGCCCGCGGTACGTGATGCAATTCAACCTTGTCGAAGAAAGGCAACAATCTCCTTGCATAGTTCATGTAAGGTATGAAGTTGGGCTGACGCGTCTCCCATTCCCCTTTTATCTGATTCACCACCAGAGCTGAGTCTCCGTATACGTCTAAATGTTTGATTCGCAAATCAATGGCTTCTTCAAGCCCCATTATACAAGCTTCGTATTCGGCTTCATTATTGGTAACAGCAAAGGTCAATCGGGCAGTAAACGGGATGTGCGACCCGTGTGGCGTAGTGATGATTGCCCCTATTCCGCTACCGTAAGCATTCACGACTCCGTCAAATATCATCTTCCATTTGGAACCCAACTCTGGTCCTTCGTCTGGCAACGGCTCTTCACAATCTTTCATCTTTAGGTACATGATATCCTCGTCAGGAAAATCAAACCTCATCGATTGATACTCTTCAATAGGCTGCTCCGCCAGATACTCAGACAGCACACTCCCCTTTATAGCCTTTTGCGAGACGTATTGAATATCATATTCAGTCAAGACCATCTGCCAACGGGAAATTCTACCTGGCAACGCCTGCTTTTCAAATACATATTTGATAGGATCCATCTTTGAGATGAGCATGGTTGTATGATTCAGCATGTACTGCCTCAAACGCTTGGCGGCCCAGGCTAGCGCGCAACAAGTTTTCTCCAGCATTGAGTATCGAGATTCGCAGTCTGTAAATTTCTTACTCAAGTAATAGATTGCATGCTCTTTTCTTCCTGTCTCATCGTGTTGACCGAGAACGCAACCCATGCTTCCCTCAAGAACCGTCAAATACATTATCAAGGGTCTACCTGCCACTGGGGGTATCAGAATGGGAGGCTCCTGCAAATACTGCTTTATTTTATCGAACGCCTTTTGACAATTTTCGTTCCACGTTACAGCTTGATCTTTCTTCAACAGCTTGAATAATGGTTCACACGTGGCCGTTAGGTGAGATATGAATCGGGCGATGTAGTTCAACCTCCCTAAAAACCCGCGCACCTCTTTCTCTGTTTTAGGCGTCGACATTTCTTGAATTGCTTTTATTTTAGCAGGATCGACCTCTATTCCTCTTTCGCTTACGATAAACCCCAGCAGTTTACCCGACCTCACCCCGAAGGTACATTTGTTAAGGTTCAGCCTCAGCCTGAACTTCCTAAGTCTTTTAAATAACTTCAGCAGATTCACCAGATGCTCCTCCTCCGTCTGGGATTTGGCAATCATATCGTCAACATAAACTTCGATCTCTTTATGCATCATGTCATGGAAAAGAGTCGTCATCGCACGCTGATATGTTGCCCCAGCATTTTTCAAACCAAAGGGCATCACTTTGTAGCAAAATGTTCCCCAGGGCGTTATGAAAGTAGTCTTCTCCATATCCTCTGGCGCCATTTTAATTTGATTATAGCCCGAAAAGCCATCCATGAAGGAGAATACGGAGTATTGAGCAGTATTATCAACTAACACGTCAATATGAGGAAGTGGAAAATCGTCTTTTGGGCTTGCTTTATTCAAATCTCTATAGTCCACGCACATCCGAACCTTGCCATCTTTCTTTGGCACTGGTACGATGTTAGCAACCCAGGAGGGATACTTTGTCACAGCCAGGAACCCAGCGTCCCACTGTTTTTGAACTTCCTCTTTGATCTTCATTGCCATATCTGGTCGAGTTCTGCGAAGCTTTTGTTTGACCGGCGGGCAATCTTCTTTCAGTGGCAGGCGGTGCACAACCATGTCTGTATCGAGCCCTGGCATATCTTCATACGACCAAGCGAATACATCATTATACTCTCGAAGCATTTCAACCAGTCTTCGCTTGATATCGCTCTGTAGCGCGGCTCCGATGCGAATATTCTTCTCAACCCCTTCCGACCCCAAGTTGATAATTTCGATGACCTCATCGTGAGGCAGAATGGCTCTTTCCTCTTGCTTCACGAACCAAGACAGTTCTTCAGGAACGTCACTATCTTCGACAACCTCTTCTTCGGCCTGAAATACCGGGTGCTCAAAGTCGGGACGAGTCATAGGTGGTTCAAGGATGTCATCTGAAAATGTTATCCTGCAAAAGGAATGGTTAAGTGCTTCAAAATGCGTATAAAGCGAATAACCGCGTTGCCATTTTATTGAAAAATGTAAAACAAGAAAGACAGGGATTACAGTATTTGCACATGAAAAAAAACGCCATTCATTTAATGATTGACACGCAATGTTCATAACAACACAGCCCTAAGCAAATCCTAATGCCCCGGGCAAGACATCAGATTATTCAACAATTAATAAAGCAAAGCATTACTGTTTAAAAGTCACAGGAACAAGCTCCTGAATAGACCAGTTGCACAGTCCTTGTCCTGGCGTGCTTGGCTGAATCCAGGCATCCATATCACAGTCGCTGTCTCCTTCGTCAGACTCCGAAGCAGCATTGACGGTCTCATGACATACTCCACTGGCAGAGATGGTGATTGGCCCTCTGAAACGGGGTGCTCCCACGGAAGGAGTTGATGACGACGGTTGGTATCCCAGCCCGAACCGGTCCATCTTCACAGGAATGTCCAGCACTTTGCCCCAGCCCTTTGCTTCTCCTGCTTCTACTAGAGCTTGAGCTTCTTTGTACGATGAGACGGCTATCTCTGGCACTTTGCTCGGCCCAGGACCTTTGTCCTTGATGCGCAGACCTTCAAATGCCTGGCAGGGTGTTTCGTGGATCTCCCCGTCGACCTCCACATATTTAAACGATGATAGATGGCTGACCAGGATGTCTTCTTCTCCGCATACAGTGACTACGCTGTCTCCGACCATATATTTTAACTTCTGATGTAGGGTGGATGTGACTGCCCCCGCCCCATGAATCCAGGGTCTTCCAAGCAAGCAGCTGTACGCAGGCTGTATATCCATGATATAAAACTCAGTTGCAAACACCTCCGGCCCCACCTGTAGAGGCAACGTTATTGATCCGAAAACGTTTCTTCGCGTACCATCAAACGCCCTAACCACCAAGTCACTGGGCGTGCACCGGATTCCGCTAACATCCAGCTTCATCATTGCCTTCTTGGGCAGCACATTCAGAGACGACCCGGTGTCAACCAATACGTGTGACATTACTGATCCTCTACACTCGACAGATACGTGCAGCGCCATATTATGGTCTCTCCCTTTCGGGGTCAAATCAAAGTCGGTAAAGCCCAAGCTGTGGCCTGCATTCACATGTGCCAACACTCCTTCTAGCTGATTCATGGAGACGTCCTGAGGTACAAAAGAAGTATCCAGGACTTTCAGCAAAGCATTTCTGTGAGCTTCCGAACACAACAGCAATGATAGGATATATATTTTGGACGGCGTCTGCTGCAGATGCTCCACAATCTTATAATCACTTTTTCGAATCAAGCGCATGAACTCTTCTACATCTTTCGACGCCGATTCTTTGTCACTTGCTTGCACTGGGACATTCTCAACCGCTTTCCCTTTTCCTTTCGCTAGTCTTTCGGCCTCCACTTCAGGGGATATAAAGATCCTACCACTCCTTGTCATACCTCCCGAACCAACAACATTATCCACAGTCTCGGCTGGCTGCTTATTAACATCAATCTTTATCCCGTCACAATACACCTCCAACCCATATGACCATGGGACTGCTTTCGTGTTCTCGTGCGGGATCGGCCCGACCTTAGTTATGGTGATCGGTGGGCGCTGAGCTGGTGCTGCGATAGTGATTGTCTTTCGAGGAATCATTACAGTGGCCACATCAGTCTGATCACGTGCTACTGCCCCTGCGGGCTCTTCAGTTGCTGCTTGGTCAAACTGCAATATGCCTTCATCAATTAAAGCCTGAATGCCCTTCTTCAAATCATCACACCCCCCAGCTAGGGTCCAGCATTCTAAGCAATATTCGTCACATCCCGGGTAAACACCCCCTTGTAACAGTCGGCTCTTTATCTCGCTCAGAGGCGTCTTTAAATCTTCGACACTCACAATCAGATTCAACCCTTCCTCCGTCAGAATGGCGTTTGCCCCGTGATTAGGCATGGGCTTCTGCACTATATTCGGACCTGCCGTTCCGAAATTAATAGTCTTATTGTCCAGAAGATCCTGCACAACATGCTTAAAAGCATGGCAACCCTCTATATTGTGGCCTGGAGCCCCAGAATGAAACTCACAGTGCCTGCTTGCATCGTAACCAAACGGGGGAGCTCCCGTTATCGGTGCCAGAGTTCTCTTCTCTACCAGGCTCAAACCCAACAATGTCTGCAACAAATCAGCATATGTCGAGGGAGGCTTCTCAAACACTCTTCTTGGTTTACTACCCTGGAATCTTCGTTGAGCCTGTTGTGCCCCCTGCTGAGGCTGCTGCTGCTGTTGCATTGGCTGTTGCTGAACCGGTTGTTGTTGCTGGAGTGGTTGTTGTTGATACGGGATAGTAACACTCGCCACCTGTTGCGGCTGACGATATTGACCTCGTCCCCTGCCTCGGCCTCGGCCTCGGCCTCCAAATACTGTGCTTGCCTCGCCCTGACGGCGCCCACCAAAAGCCTTCCTATTACTGCCAGATGCAGTCGATTCCTCAACCTGGAATTTTCCTTGCTTAATGTTACGTTCAATCTTTTCTCCCATCAGAATTAGGTCTGAAAAACTGGCCAGAGACGTGTGAAACAGCATATCATGAAACAGATCTGTGAATGTGCCGACAAACATGTCATTCATTTCCTTATCTTCTACAGGAGGACGGACCCTGGCAGCCATATCGCGCCACCTTTGCGCGTACTCTTTAAAGCTCTCCCCCTTCTTCTGCGACAGTCCCGCCAACTGGACCCGATTGGGTGCCAAGTCGCTGTTATACTTGTAGTGAGCTACAAATGCCTCTGCTAATTGCTTCCATGTCTTGATATTGGTTGGCTCCAACCCCATATACCACTCTAGGGAAGGACCCGACAGACTATCTTGAAAGAAATGCATTAGCATTCTTTCATCAGTTGAGTACGCAGACATCTTTCTGTAATAAGCTCGTACATGCACTTTCGGACATGTGTCCCCTTTATACTTATCAAACGCAGGGGCTTTGAATTTGATTGGCACCCTCAAGCCAGGTACCAAACCCATTGTTGCCATGTCCAAGCCCACAGCGCTTTGGTTCAGGACTCCCCTCATCTGCTTTTCCAGCATTCTGATCTTCTGGGAGTCATCCATCGGCCCTTCGAAACCTCCGCCGGAGAAAGCGTCCTCCTGCTGATCTTCTTTCCACATACCATTTCCAACCCCATACCCATCATATCCATTATTACGTCCAGCTCTGATCTGATTCATGCCCGGACCTCGGCCTCTGTTGCCGTACCCTTGAACTCCTCCAGCAGGACCAAAAGCCATAAATCCCGCGCCGTTTCCATTTCCAAAGCCTCCGTAACCCTGATTGGTCACACCATAACCATCCTGCCCAAAGCCTTGAGCATTAAAGCCATATTTCCCAGCGTTATCGAATCCCTGATCGTTGAATCCGAATCCAGCATTAACAAAGCCGTTGCCTCCCATATTATCTCCCAAGTTGACATCACCCAGCCCAACGTTATGGACAGCAGTCTCATTCCCAACTCCTACGTTACCATTCACAACAGCGGTAGCGTTGTTGATGTTAGCAGCAGGTATATTGACTACAGGTGGAGCCACTGGCGTGGGAGTGTCGTCTCCATGAACAGTATCGACCCGTACAGACTGATGATCTTCATTACCGTGACCAGCATTTCGGGCCAACAGAGGCTGGACCATGGCCTGCAAATTCTCCTGACCCTTTGCAATAGCTTCCATGGTCTGCATGAAGAGAGCGAGCTTCTCGCGCACATCTTGCATCTCGTTCTGCATTTGATCCATGATTCTTCGATAGTTGGTGCGGGTAGAATAGCGGTGCGGGTGTTGATCTGCAATCCAGGAAAGTACCTGGTACAGAGCAGGAAATAAGACCCTATTCAAAGATTACCTGTAATGCAATATGAATATGAATGCAATGCAATGTGTGTGCCTGTGCATTAGGGTGATTCATTCCCCTAGTTCTAGTGTGAAGGTGCCAGTGCAGTGATGGTGCTGACAATAGGAATATCGGAGCCGAATCATAGAAAGCCTCATATATTGCTGAGAAAACCAGAATACAACGTCACCGAGTACAACAAAAAGGCATGACCTCAACCAACAATCCTGGTGATGGTCAGCACTATGCAAATAAAGCATACAAGTTACTACATGAAATGATCAAATCCTCCCAAAAGTCTGGTACTCTTCTATCAACTTCTTGGTCTCTGGATGACTTGGTCGATCAAGCAGCCCTTCAACAAGTTGGTTTCTCTTCTGAAGAACACGGCGCACGTCTTCAGCAGTTTCTTCCCATGTTGCTTCCCCGAAGCAATCTTCTAGTTTTCGCTTTTGAGACACTGCTTCATCTCTGCATTTGATGGCCTTGTTCAGTGCATGCTGGACACTATACCGGGTCATCACTTCTTCCTCACACTTCTTGATGCTAGACTTCAACTTCTCTTCGAGGTCGGAGATTTGCTGCTTCAACTTATCCTCCCTCTTCTTGTTGTTGGTGAGCGTAGCGTTCCAAGTCTTATTGCAAGAAGAGATCTCTCGGTGAGTGATGTCAAGCGCCTTTTTCTTGGATTCAAGCATGTCGTGGGAACTTCTGAACTCTTGCCCCAGACGTTCGCGCTTCTTCTTTTCTTCGGTCAACTCAGCCCCTAACCTGTTTAACAGCTCGATCTGTTGTTGGAAAGCATATACGGCCTTGTTTTTCTCACTGCGTACCTGAGCTAGCTCCTGCTCCAACCCTTCGTTGATCTTCACCAAGGCTTCCTTTTCTCTCACAACCTGCTCGTAGGCTTCCCGAGAAACAGTAGTTGGCTCTTCTGCCGGAATAGGAACAATGACGGGTGCAGCTGGAAATGGCATTAATAACTGACTTGCTCTTTCCTGGATCCAAACCCTGTAAGGTGCATAGGCCTGGCAATCGTTCTTACCCAACAGTGGCTTCCCCTTGCGGTTAATACGTGTCCAGGCATGTTGCAACTCAGCTAGCAATTTTCCCTTCAAATCACCTGTGAAGTACAGAGATTCCTATACTTCTTCCTCCTGAGGTGGATTCTTCAGTGCATATCCGAACTGGCGAATGAATAGAGAAGGGTTGTAATTGATACACCCTTTTCTTCCTATCAGCGGCACATTAGGGTACCCAGAACAACTGAAGATGAGCTCAGATCCCAACAGGTCTCGATCAAACCACTCCATATCTTCCGACGATAGCCTCATCAGGCGCTCTGGCCAACCAACTGGTACTGTAGTCTCTACAACAGATCTTCTCTTAGGAAGGTGACTCTCAAACCACCTACTCAACAAGGGTACACACAGATGAACATTCTTCCCTCTTCCCTTCTCATTCTTGTAATGCAGTGAGTGGTAGAGATCTCCGAGTAAGGTAGGTACAGGATTACCAACGGCAAACAAGTAGAAGGCGTCGAAGTCCACAAAATCCGGTATATTGGGAAACAAGACTATGCCATAAATGCACAAGGCTAACACAGCATTGAAAGCAACCCAGCACCCGCTCTTGGCATACTCCTGGGCTTTACCAACTAGGAACTGAAGTGAGAAGCCTGGAACTCCGCGGGAAACAGTAGTCAATAGTTCAGAAGCATCAATATGCAAAGCTTTTGCCAAGTCCTCCGGCTTGGGCTTGGCGCCAGAATGGTTGAATGGAACCTGGTTCTGCACGGGCAGCTCAACATACTCAGCATATTCCTCGAGGGTTGGTCCCATAATAAAGTCAGAGAACGTAAAGCACCTCAAAGCAGGGTCGTAGAATTGCATCAAAGCATACAGCCCGTCTAACTCTATCTCTGTAGGTTTGCACACCAATCTCAGTAGTCTACCATAGCTCGTCCGGAAGCTCCTCCGGACATTCTCATCAGCCAGAGAGATCAACCCAAGTAGAGGAACAATATCAGGAGTAGGCAACTTGTAAGAAACTGTTCTTCTTAAGCTAGTCATGATCAAACACTCAGAAGTCTGGGCACTAGAACTAGGGAAATGCAAATGCACCTACAACACAGACACACGTTAGTGAAATGCAAATGGTAATGGATATGCAGTAATGCAATGCAAGTAACATGCAACAGGGGCCAAAGCTGTAGCTGAATAGCTTGAACCATATCAAGAAAGTCCCAGACCCTCCAGAAATCATCCAATCCTGATCTCGGATAGACCTCAATCAAAGCTCCAATACTGGTCTCTGATAGACCCCATAATCATAACCTGAATGGTCTCTGGCAGACCTCCAATCAAATCTCCCACTGGTCTCTGACAGACCTCAGAACACCTCTCCAAATAGTCTCTGACAGACCTTAGAAAACACCAACTGGTCTCTGACAGACCTTAGAACACATCTCCACCTGGTCTCTGACAGGCCTTAGAACCCTCCATAAATATCCAGGATCCTGATCAAGAAACAAACCGGTGGTCTGAAGGTCTAGTTACCTGCATAACCCTGAATCCCCTCACAGGTGGGTGGCCCTATAACTGGCACAAGGTACGGCATCCTATGCGGTCGTCGGCGTCACAGACTTTCAGGGTTGATGATACGATTCCCAGAAGGAGTGGCGTCATCAATTCCTGAAGAGGCCTCACTTAGCCAACTTCCAAATGATCGGTCCCCAGAGTCGACAATTCAACTAACCAGCAACCCACGCCAACCAAAGGAAGGGGCAGGAGGCCAACCAGATGAACCTCGTCTGAGTGTAGATTTCATGGGACACCAAAGCAAGCAAAGCAAGCGGGCACCCACTAATTTCTACTCTAATTCTAGGTGCACTCAAGCCCAGGTCCGGCTTCTCACTCAATATCAGAACACCCGTCACACCCCGGATACAGCAACAATAAACAATATATAAAGCTGAAAATACAAGGTTAGAAATATAAAATAACTCCATACAAAATCCTCGACGGGAAAACAAGCGTTAGGATTGACTCTCTCAAGGGACGTTGGATCCCAAATGCATAAGAACCATCGCAGTCCTTAGCAGCCAGGGGACGTTGGATCCCCAGCAGAGTCGCCAGCTGTCGCTACTGCGAAAATCGGCGCCGGCTGAACAGAAGAGTCGCCACTGTGCGTTATTTATCCCACGGGAGGGAAAGGAAACGCTCAGAGTAAACCTCGCACAACACGGGAAAGGTATGGTCGTCGCAACCAAAACCTGGGTTCGGGAGTCGGTTACGCAAGGGGAAGGTATTAGCACCCCTCACGTCCGTCGTACTCGACGGGATCCACGCTTGTTTTCGGGTATGGAT
This sequence comes from Lathyrus sativus, assembly GCA_963859935.3. Lineage (NCBI taxonomy): Eukaryota > Viridiplantae > Streptophyta > Magnoliopsida > Fabales > Fabaceae > Lathyrus > Lathyrus sativus. The sequence continues at coordinate 161,490,915 of OZ012740.1, forward strand.
TGTTATTCTATCTACTCTAAAGGTCAGGGGTTAAAAAGAAAAGAGAATGAAAATAAAATGACTCGGCAAAGTATCGCACTTTATGCCTACGTATTCCCGTCTGGAACGAGAAATCAGAGTCAACGTAGTTCGCCTACCTACGGGAAAGGAGGGGAAGGTTGCTCGCTAGGATATCGCATCCTATGCCTACGTACTTTCATACAGCATGAAAGATCAGAGCAAACGTAGTTCGGGCCACGTACGACACAAGCTTGTCTTGGTTGGTTTTATTCCTTCTGAAAAGGTTTTCTTGATTAACAGTCCCGGCGGACAAAAAATGACGCTTTGATGAGTTCACCTTCTTTTACGAAAGAAGTGTCTTTTATTGTGTTTGAAATCTTTATGGTGTTTTTCTGTTTGTTTTGAGGAAGAAGAGACAGAACTCTAACCTACGGTTGCGAAGGGAAACAAATTAACCTAATGTTATCATGCATGGGTTAAGACCTAGTGTCTATCATGCTCCTCTCTTGCATAGAGAAAAACAGAGATCCTAAGGGATAGGCATAAACAGAAACAATATCAGATATATACAGTAAAACAGTAAAATGCATGGATGCAACAGTACAAGAGAGGCAAGGGAGTCCCACTCAACCTCGAACCTAGAAAACAATAGGCAAAAGTGAACAGGCTTCACTTTCAACCCAACAGGGTAAACAGCAAACAATACAGTCAGGAAAACCAAACAATACATCGAGAAATGAAATACAACAGAAAGATGAACAGCATCAGCAGCTCTGAATCAACATCTGGCTCCAAGTAATCTCCCATCAGCTACAGGCTTCAACAAGCATCAATCTCCATCTTCATGGCCTTCAGGTAAGGGCTTTGATCATCAGTCTTCTATCTGCAATGGCTTTTCTTTAAGTTCAAACCTCCAGGATGAGGGATCAGTCACAAGAGTGAATTGGGTGTCAAGCAATCAGTTGACTACCAAAGGTGGTGAACAGACTGCTTCTAACACAAAAGACATTTTCTCTCAAGAGTTCTATCTCTTAGACACTATCACCAAGCCTTCCAAAGGAAGGGGGTGAGTGTCTTAGAGAGACTCTGAATCACAGAGAAGAATGGATGCAGACAAGGCAATCCATGTTTGAGAAACAAGCTTTCTAATCTAGAGCTCTGCCTAGCTCCTAAACCCTAGTCTCCACAATAGCTGCTAGCAGGAAACTTCTCTTCAACTCTGGAAGTTGATCTTCAACATCTGGATCTCCAATGGCTTCATCTTCTCAAGTCTTCAGCTCTCCCAAGTCCCCAGACAATCCCAATACCCACACAGACAAGCAACAATCCCCAGAGGGCACACCACACCAGTCAATCAGATATACAGTATATTAATAGCAGTAGGGGAATCCTGACTTTTTCTAAGGGGATCTAATAACTACCCATAGCCCCTATAGTCCCATAGCTAAATTATTCAAACCCTAAGTCCTAAGGGAAATGAATTGATTCTCCTAAGTCATCACCTAAAAACCCTAGTTTGTTCATGTTATTCACACCTAAGCTAAAACACCTAAAATTAATTTCTAAAAATGGGAACTAAATTGAATCTACAAGTTTAATGTCTAACCTAAACAACCTAAAAAGAATGGGCAAAAAATATTGAAGCAATTAATAGAACAAAAAATAACAAAATCATGTATGAAATGAAATTATGTAAAATGTTATTTATTTAGAAAATATGAGAAAAATATCAAATAAAAAATAAAATGCAATTTTTATTTTTTTATAATTTTTTAGACATCCTAAAGAAAAATATGCAAAAAGAATGAATTAAAAATAATGTTTTTTCCATTTATTATGAATTTTTAAAAATGAATGAAAAATGAAAAGAAAATAAAAGAAAATATAATGAATAAATGGGAAGGGGTGAGAAAAGTAAGGAAATCCAGTTCAAACATTTGGGCTTCGCGCGCGTGGGGGTGCCAATAGTCATCAGAGCCCAATTCCCCTACTTAAATGAAACGGTGCGTTTCATCTTTTAAAATTTCCCTCCGTTTCTCAAAGTGCACGTGGACCGTTGGATGGGAATTCTAGTCAAAGGTCAAGCTGGGATCGTGTGGTCTAGCCATTGTCTTCAACCTTGAGCTCTCCTAGGGTTTCAGAAAACCCTAACCATGCATGATCTTCTCTCCCTCTGTTCTCCCTCCACACGCCATGAAAACACACGATGTAAAAAACAAAATTCATCCATTTCTTTCCCTCTACAAGTCTATGTCCTTAGTTTATCTTAAAACTCAAACAATCAGCCAATTCGAAGAAGGTAACAGATGGAAACCACCATTAGTGTCTGATATCGAACCTCTCCAATTCTCCACGAAACTCATCCTAAACTGATCTACACTTCACCCTGATCATAGCATTCTACTCCAATCATATTTTCTTGCCTTAATCCAAGAGTTATGAACCTCAACAGAATTAACACATCATGCTCAAACTTCATGAAACCTCCTCAAATTCATCCAAAACAATCCTCTACCCTACCTTAACCGTTCTAACCTATCAAAACCCTAAAATTCTAACTAATTCATGCCATACGAAGAGAAAACAAACCTGGTGTAATTTCTGGATACAGGTGCTAAGATCTTCAAATCAACTGCTTGTGATGAAAGGAAAGTGATCAAGAGGCTTGGTGATTGCTTCTGTATGCAACAAGTGTGGTTCTAAAGCCTTGAATCACTCACTTCCAAAGTTCATGCTTCTTGAATGATAATGGTGAATGGTACCATTCCTTCCTCAATTTGACAAATGAAGGTGTGGATTCTGATCCTTGTATGATGATGGTGAAGACTCAATCAAGAATAGTGAAGATTGGTGAGAAATTGAGGGAGTTTGAGAAGCTTATGCAAGAATGGGAAAATGAATGAAAATTGAGGTTTTGAACAAATGGGAGCACCAAACCTTGCATGAACCAACTTGTATGAATATATAGATGGGATTAGAACTTCCTAGAAGCTTGGAGAAGTTTCCCTTGTGCAAATTCCCTTGGATGTTGATTATGTAACTTTCAATTCAAGCAACCATGGATAACTATCAAATTATGAACTAAACTCAAAATTCCACTTTAGCCAATGTCTTTAAAATGCCCTTTCCATTCAAAATGACCTATAATCTTGCATCATTTGGCCAAGATATGAAAAATCTCATTTTTTAAGCCATTTTTCTTCATTAAATTCAACAATTTTGAAACCTTGTGCTATGAACTTTTCCAATCTCTCATGGTCACTTTTCTAGACTCAAAATGTCATTTGGAGCAAGTTTGATGTTGTAAGTTTTTCCATTTGAGGCCTCCTTGTATGAGTTTTGGACATAGGTTAAAATGACCTGTAATTCACAAATGACCAAAATACCCTTTGCTTGCCAAGACCATAAGTTGAGTTACACACATCATATGAAGGCATACTATACCATTATAGAAAGCTAAGACAATAAGGAACAATTCTTATGTTGACCAGAAGTTCATTTGAAATCTCCTTGAGGGGTAAAAATTGCTTGGAACTCAAGTCACTTTCATAGACAAAATTTCAGATACCTCAGATGACCTGTAACTTGCAAGGACCATAACTTGAGTTCTATAAATCTCCTTGATGTCTTCCACCACTCAAATTAAAGGTCTTGAGATCCTCTACAAGTTCCATGTTGGCCAAGAAGCCATTTGAAGCTTGAATTTTGACTTATTTTGCTTGGAAATATGACCTAAACTAGGGGATTTTACATAGAAACCCTAATTTAGAAACTCCTCTTCTCCTTGATTTCTCTTGAATTCTTCTTAGCACAAAAACATATCCTTATTCTCCATGTCAAATGATGAACCCCACACCTCTTCAATAGCACTTAACTGCCTTTCCAACAATCCTTTGACCTAGGGTTGACCCAGGGTTGACCCAGATGAAACCCTAGTTGACTGTCTTCAACTGCAATTCTTGTGATTACATCAACCACTTGTTTTCTCCTCCAAATGACTTTCTAAGTCCCCCAAGATGTCTATATACTCCCCATGCTCTCAATTCACAACTCATAATTCCCTTGTTGATCCTCAGACACCCTCAGTTAGGAGATATACTCAGTGCTTGATCCACTGAACTCCCTGCTTTCAAATTCTTTCTTGATGACTTGAATGAGATTGAATTAGGATAATAACCTCTGGATAGGCCTCTAGAGATGAGAATAATGCTTGATCCCCTGTTGAATGACTTGTTATGCTTATGCTATGCAGATGGTTAGGCTATGTACATGACTCTATATGCAAATGCTAATGATATTGAAACATAAACCAAGTGAATAAGGTTGAGCAAATTTTAGGGTGCAACAATGTGGTTTTGTAATCTAACTGATATGATGTATTAATCTGGATGACTTATGTGCATTTGAATTAATATTTTGGAACTGATTAAATGATGTTATCTTCCGCTTAAATTAAATGTTGAAATGTGATTTCTAAAACTACGAAAATGTTACATATTTTATGGAGCAAAATGTGAAAGTGTTTTATTGGTGAAATTGTGGCATTCTTCTTTTATACCTTATTATAAAACCTTTTTACTCTGATAATTTGTATGTGCTTAATTGTTTTATATGCATTTATTTGGGGTATAGAAGGGGGTGTTACAATAGTGGTATCAGAGCAGGTCGGTCCGTCCGGCCAAGTTGTTAGAGTGTTTTTCCCTGTGTGTTATTGATATGCGTGTGATGCATTATCAATATTGGTTGTCCTTACGTGGTTCTGTTGTTGGAATTAGTAAGATGGTTGCAGGAAGGAACGACGAAGCGATTGCGGAGGCATTGACGAGATTGGCTGGGGCAATTGGGCAGAATCCTCCGGCCAATGTGAATGTGAGGAATCATGCTGATGATGGATTCCGTGCTTTGGGGAAATTCCAAAAGAATAACCCTCCGGTCTTCAAGGGAACTCATGAACCGGACAAGGCACAAATTTGGTTGAAAGTTGTGGAAAAGATTTTTCGAGTTATGAATTGCTCGGATGCACAGAAGGTGCAGTTTGGGACTCATATGCTCGAAGAAGAAGCTGAAGATTGGTGGGGTAATACTCGCCAAAGATTTGAGGAAGATGATATTGTGATTACGTGGGATTTGTTTAGAGAAACCTTCCTGGAGAGGTATTTTCCAGAGGATGTGCGGGGGAAGAAAGAGATCGAATTTCTTGAGTTGAAGCAAGGTAATTCGACGGTTGCTGAGTATGCGGCGAAATTTGAGGAGTTGATCAAATTTTGTCCTCATTATAATACTGGTAATGCTGAGAGGTCTAAGTGCCTCAAGTTTGTGAACGGTTTGAGACCCGAGATTAGACAAGCTATTGGATATCAGGAAACCAGGCGGTTTTCTGAGTTGGTTAATAAGAGCAGAATTTATGACGAAGACAGTAGGGCTAGGTCTAGCCACTACAAGAGTCTAAGTGACAAGAAAGGAAAGGGACAATTCAGAGGAAAACCTTACGTAACTCCTGCCGATAAGGGGAAACAAAAGGTTGGTTTTGGCAAGAAGCCAAGTGGGGGAGTTTCTACCCCGGTTAGGTGTTACAATTGTGGTGAAGCTGGGTATCGTGCTCCGGAGTGCAAAAGTGTTGAACAGAAGTGTTTTAAGTGTGGCAAGCCAGGCCACAAGGCTCTAGAGTGTAGAAGCAGTGCGGGTGTTACTTGCTATAACTGTGGTGAGCGAGGGCACATCAGTACCAAGTGCGATAAGCCGAAGAAGAATCAAGGAAGTGGAAAAGTGTTCGCTCTATCTGGATCTGAGACTGCTAGCGACGATCGATTGATCCGAGGTACGTGCTTCATTAATGGTACACCTTTGATCGCTATAATTGATACCGGAGCTACGCATTCTTTTATTTCTTTGGATTGTGTTAGAAGGTTGAATCTTGAGTTGTCTGTGATTGGTGGCGGTATGGTTATTGATACTCCTGCTATGGGTTCGGTAACTACACCGTATGTTTGCTTGAATTGCCCGTTGAGTATTTTTGGTAGAGATTTGGGGATTGATTTAGTGTGTCTTCATTTAGATCAACTGGATGTCATTCTTGGAATGAATTGGTTAAAATTCAATCGTGTGTATATTAACTGTTTTGACAAAACGGTTATTTTTCCCGACTCAGATGTTGAAAGGGAATTGTTTATGACGAGGAAACAAGTGAAGGAATCGGTACAAGATGGGGCTAAGGTATTTATGCTTATGGCAACTTTGAGGACTAGTGAAAGTGAAGAGATTGATGCTTTGCCCATTGTTAGAGATTTTCCGGAAGTATTCTCTGAAGAGATAAAGGATTTACCGCCGGAGCGAGAAGTGGAGTTTTCAATAGATTTGATTCCTGGAACTAGTCCGATATCGATGGCTCCTTATCGTATGTCAGCATCAGAATTGAAAGAGTTGAAGAGTCAACTTGAGGATTTGCTTGAGAAGAGGTTTATTCGTCCGAGCGTGTCACCGTGGGGTGAACCGGTGTTGTTGGTTAAGAAGAAAGAGGGTTCTATGAGGCTCTGTGTGGATTACAGACAGTTGAACAAGGTGACTATTAAGAATAAGTATCCACTTCCAAGGATTGATGATCTGATGGATCAGTTGGTTGGTGCAAGCGTGTTCAGCAAGATTGATTTGAGATCTGGGTATCATCAGATCCGTGTGAAAGCTGAGGATATTCAGAAGACGGCCTTTCGGACGAGGTATGGACACTATGAGTATTCCGTGATGCCATTTGGTGTGACTAATGCACCAGGTGTATTTATGGAGTACATGAATAGGATTTTCCATACTTATTTGGATAAGTTTGTGGTGGTGTTTATCGACGACATCTTGGTTTATTCGAAGAGCGAAGAAGAGCATGTCGAGCATCTAAAGATTGTGTTATCTGTGTTGAGGGAGAAGCAGTTGTTTGCGAAGCTTTCTAAGTGTGAGTTTTGGTTGAAGGAAGTTAGTTTCCTTGGTCATGTGATTTCTAGTAATGGTATTGCGGTCGATCCGTCGAAGGTTGAAGCGGTGTCGCAATGGGAGACTCCGAAGTCAGTTTTTGAGATCAGAAGTTTTCTTGGTTTAGCCGGTTATTATCGGAAGTTTATTGAGGGATTTGCTAAGTTATCGTTGCCGTTGACGCAGTTGACTAGGAAAGGTCAAGCCTTTGTTTGGGACGCCAAGTGTGAAGCGAGTTTTCAAGAACTTAAGCGAAGGTTGACGACAGCTCCTGTTTTGATTCTGCCAAATCCAGAAGAACCATTCGTTATGTATTGTGATGCTTCTTTGATGAGTTTAGGAGGTGTGTTGATGCAGAATAACCAAGTTGTAGCTTATGCTTCGAGTCAACTCAAAGTGCATGAGAAGAATTATCCGACGCATGACTTAGAGTTGGCCGCCGTTGTGTTCGTGTTGAAACTTTGGAGGCATTATTTATTTGGCGCAAGATTTGAAGTGTTTAGTGACCACAAGAGTTTGAGATATCTTTTTTATCAAAAGGAATTGAATGCGAGACAAAGAAGATGGCTTGAACTTTTGAAGGATTTTGATTTTGGCTTGAACTACCATCCGGATAAAGCGAATGTAGTAGCGGATGCATTGAGTCGGAAATCATTGCATATGTCGGCGTTGATGGTGAAAGAGTTAGAATTGGTCGAGCAATTTCGAGATTTGAGTTTGGTATGTGAGAAGACTTCTTTTGGATTTAAGTTGGGTATGTTAAAGCTTACAAGTGGTATTTTGGATGAAATTAGAGAAGGACAGAAATCGGATTTGAGCTTAGCTGATCGGTTGACTTTAATCAACCGAGGCCAAGGTGGTGATTTTCGGATTGATGAGAATGGTATTATGAGATGTCGGAATCGAGTTTGCGTTCCGAACATGGTTGAGCTTAAGAAGAGCATCCTTGAGGAAGGACATCGTAGCGGATTGAGTATTCATCCGGGTGCTACTAAGATGTATCAGGATTTGAGGAAAGTATTTTGGTGGCCTAGTATGAAGAAGGATATCGCGGAATTTGTATATTCTTGTTTGACTTGCCAGAAGTCAAAGATTGAGCATCAGAAGCCATCGGGTTTGATGAAGCCGTTGTTTATTCCTGAGTGGAAATGGGATAGTATCTCCATGGATTTTGTATCGGGTTTGCCGAGGACGCCGAGTAATTTTGAGGTTATTTGGGTTATCGTGGATAGATTGACTAAATCTGCTCACTTTATTCCTATGCGTGTGGATTACCCTTTGGAGAAGTTGGCTAAGTTGTATATTGAGAGGATTGTGTGTCTGCATGGTATTTCGTTAAGTATTGTTTCGGATAGAGATCCGCGGTTTACTTCGAGATTTTGGGAGAGCTTACAGAGTGTTTTGGGTACTAAGTTGCGTTTGAGTTCAGCGTATCATCCTCAGACTGATGGTCAGACGGAGAGGACGATTCAGTCGCTTGAAGATCTTTTGAGAGCTTGTGTATTGGAAAAAGGAGGAGCTTGGGATAGCTACTTGCCTTTGATTGAGTTTACCTACAACAACAGTTTCCATTCGAGTATTGGTATGACACCATTTGAGGCGTTATATGGTAGGCGGTGTAGGACACCATTGTGTTGGTTCGAGTCCGGAGAGAGTTCTGTTGTTGGACCCGAGTTAGTTCAACAGACTATTGATAAGATCAAGATGATTCAAGAGAAGATGAGAATTACTCAGAGTCGTCAGAAGAGTTATTATGACAAGAGGAGGAAGGCACTTGAATTTCAAGAGGGAGATCATGTGTTTCTTCGAGTCACTCCGATGACAGGTGTTGGTAGGGCACTGAAGTCGCGCAAGTTGTCGCCGCGTTTCATTGGTCCTTATCAGATTTTGCAAAGGATAGGAGAAGTGGCCTATCGTGTGGCTTTACCACCGTCGCTTGCTAATCTTCACGACGTATTCCATGTATCTCAGTTGAGGAAATACATTGCGGATCCGTCTCATGTAGTCCAAATAGATGATGTGCAGGTGAGAGATAACCTGATTGTTGAGACATCACCTATGCGGATTGAGGATCGGAAATTGAAACAGCTTCGAGGTAAAGAGATTGCTTTAGTGAAGTTCGCTTGGGGAGGACCGGCTGGTGGAAATGTTACTTGGGAGCTTGAGAGTCGGATGAAAGAGTCTTATCCAGAACTGTTTGAATCAGGTAACATTTTCGAGGACGAAAATTCCTAAAGTGGGGGAGAGTTGTAACAACCCAAATTTCATTAAATAATTAATTGTAGTAGTTAATTGATTTAGTGGGATTTTTATTAATGTTGGAATTAATTTTTATTAATTGGTATGGATAGAAAATTAAGAAGGAATTGGAGAGGAAGGAAAATGAAGGAAATATATAAGAGAGAAAGAAAAGAAAAGAAAGATAGAAAACATTTGGAAAGAAAGAGGAAAGAAGAAAAAAGGAGAGAAAGAGAAGAGAAGAAGAGGAAAAGTGGAAATCATCAAGAACCAACATCAAAGGTCCGATTAATCGAGGTAAGGGTGAGAAATGTTTCTATTTGATCATTGCATGATGTTATGTATGTTGGGTTGGGGTTTTGGTAGAGTTTTCATCACTTTCCAATTAGGGCAAATGTTGGATTAATCGGTAGATTGATGATTTAATCGGTTGAAACTGAGTAATAACGCCGTAGAATAGTCAGGTAACATGTATTGATGCTATTTGTACTGATTTGGATGTTTGAGGTTTGGTTAATGATGGATTGATGAAGGAGAGGCAGAATAGGGTTCTGTTCTGTGCAGGTTCGCTGGCTCTCGCCAGGCGAGCGAAGGCGAAGCTTCGCCAGGCGAAGCCTAGCGAATGCTGGCGAATAATTATGATTAAATCCCAGTGGACTTCGCTGGCGAGTTCGCCAAGCGAAGGTGGATAGCGAAGGTTCGCCCAGCGAAGGTGCTGGCGAATGGTGGCGAATGAAGTCAGTAGCTACTGACTTGGGCTCGCTGGGAAGTCTCGCCAGGCGAAGCCTAGCGAGTGTTCGCTGAGAGAGTTCTCCAGGCGAAGGCCGGGCGAAGGTTCGCTGCGAGGGTTCGCCAGGCGAATGAAGGCGAATGTGACAGCATTTTTCTTTTGCTGTGTTGTTCATATGGAGATGGTTTGGTTGCTTCTCATAGGGGAATGCCTCTATGATATGATATAGATATGATCTATTGTGATGATGTGTGTTGTGGGTAGCCTACGGGCGTGAATCCTAGTTGATGTGCGATGCGTATTAATTGTGATAAATAGAAATACATGTGAATACAATGATGGATGTATGTGTATTGTCTAATGAACTTGCGAATGCTTGATGTGTATACAATTATGTGATGAGTATGCATGAGAACATGGTGGATATGTGTGCATAACTTATAATTGTATGATTGGTATTGTGATGTGTATACCTTGTATGAGATGGCATGAGATAAAGAATAAACATACTATGAAAAATGTGTTGTGGATGCATATTGTTTATATGCGATTGTATGTTAAAATACATGAAGAATGCATGAGAGCATAATGATGGATATGCGTACATTGCTTGCTAAATATGATGTTGTATTGAATTGTGAATATATATGTGGATAATGCATGAGAACATATCGCGGATATGTGTGCATTGTGTGTTAATGTGGTGATATTATTGAATTGCGAATACATTGGTGATTATTGTGATATGTTGTATGTGCAATCATTGTTTAATTCTTGAAGAGATGAATTATGTAAATGCATGAGATTAAGATGTCGGTCTTAAGTGCATTTGTTGTGGTTGATTGTACATGCATCATTTAGTCAAGAGGCAATGTCTGTTAGTTTTGTGGAAACTAGTGGCTTGTCCCAAACCTAGAAGAGTGGGTTTGAAGGCTTAGAGGACGGGCCTTTGTGGTTATCGGTCTAGAAGAGTGGACCCGGTTTAATGTAAAATCCGAAAAAAGATAATGGGTTATCGGTCTAGAAGAGTGGACCCGGTTTAATGTAAAAACCGAAAAAAGATAACGAGAGTCGGTACCGCATTGCATGAGTTGCATTGAGTTGTTGAGTCACATTGATATATGACATATGCATGAAGAGATGCTTATGTGTGAATGATGAGATTGTGGAAATTATAAGTGTATGAATAATGTGGGAATGCTTTGTGAATATCCATGTTTGTCTATATATGTGTGGTAAATATATATGACTAAGAGAATGAAGTGTGGTGAGAAATGTGAATATGTGTTATATGACTACCTATATATATATATATATATATATATAATCTTATGCTTTGATTATTATGGTTATATTTCTCACCCTTCTGCTGTTTTATAATGCTCTACGAGGCATTGCAGATTAGGATGCTGGAGTCCTTTTGTGAAGTTAGTCTTCATTCTTTTGAGTCTGCTGCTCTGATATGTAACACCGGGTAGTTAGACTAGTATAGTCATTCTTTTGTGATACATTGCGATGTATCAGCTGATGTGGTTTTGTAATCTAACTTATATGATGTATTAATCTGGATGACTTATGTGCATTTGAATTAATATTTTGGAACTGATTAAATGATGTTATCTTCCGCTTAAATTAAATGTTGAAATGTGATTTCTAAAACTACGAAAATGTTACATATTTTATGGAGCAAAATGTGAAAGTGTTTTATTGGTGAAATTGTGGCATTCTTCTTTTATACCTTATTATAAAACCTTTTTACTCTGATAATTTGTATGTGCTTAATTGTTTTATATGCATTTATTTGGGGTATAGAAGGGGGTGTTACATCTGGTACCAACTTGTAACACCCCGTTCCCAAAATAAAATAAAATAAAACAATCAAATAAAACACATATCAGAGTTTCTCTCCCAAACGGGATGCCACAATATAGATCAAAATTTCCACAAATATTTTTCCAAATAATTTAACTGAGTTTTCCCAAATAAAATTGCCGCGGAAAAAGATATGGTATGTCATAACACAAAAGATCATATACATACATCATCCATATCCATCATCATCATCATATATACAATAGCGGCCATCTGCCCCAAAATACACAACATCATCACCGAACATCATCAAATATCTCACAAAATATCATATACGCCACAGGGGCACACATATCAAAAATACACAATAATACTCCCAAAAACGCACCGGTGTTACGTATCAGAGTAGTCCTACGGATACACCACAATCCAACTAGCTAAACACCTGGATTGTCTGTACTTCCGAAGAAGCACAAACCACAACAGCAACAAAGGGGTGAGAATTACGATCAAATAATAATGATATGATAGTACATGAAATAAAAGGCAGAAATCAATAATAATATTATTTCATATACATATCATCCAGACTCACGGTCCCACCATCAACCACAATGTACAATCACGCAACAAATGCACTCACACAACTCTTAACATACGGTACCAACTCACAATCACGATGGGCACCGGGCCATCAACCCTCCCCACAAGAGCACATATCAACGATGGGCACTTGGCAATCAACCCTCCACTCAGGGAGCACACCACACTGATGGGCAACTGGCCATCAACCCTCCACAATGGGAGCACCACAATTATACCGATGGACACCTGGCCATCACTCTCCACAACGGGAGCACATCTCCGATGGACACCTGGCCATCACCCTCCACTATGGGAGCACCTCATCAACATCGATGGGCACATGGCCATCGCCCTCCTCACCGGGAGCACAACACATTAACATCGATGGTCACATGGCCATCACCCTCCTCACCGGGAGCACAACACATTAACATCGATGGACACATGGTCATCACCCTCCTCTACGGGAGCACACCATTAATACCGATGGTCACTGGGCCATCACCCTCCACTACGGGAGCACAACAATTAATGTCGATGGACAATTGTCTATCACCCTCCACTACGGGAGCACACAATGATATTCACACGCATCAACATCTAGGACACCAAGTGCACACTGATCCTATTGATCCACCCCTCACACAACATATACACGACGCACAAGGCGTACCGATCTCACAGATCCTTTCACATCATAAAATACATACATAACAAGCACACAAAGTGCGTCGATCCCACGGATCCGCTCACCACACAACTTATCACATACAATGCACACAAGGCATGTCGGTCCTACTAACTCAAATACATCACATAACAGCACACAAATGCAACACATAATAAGTGTATCGATCCTCATGGATCCACTCACCATAACACACCATCAAAACGCGCTCAAGGCGTCACGATCATATTGATCCTCACATCTCACACACAGCACACACACGGTGCACACATCTCACGTACGCATCCACACTGGTTCATACATAATGCGTACTCCACCAATTATGCCACTTACGATAAACGCCGGCCAAACAGCCCTACAACCACCAACATACGCTCACATCAGCATCTCCAGCAAGCCTCTCGTCGCACATGTCCAACGAGGGTCCAAGTCCCCAGAGGAACAACACAAACATAGCAGCAAAAACACAAACTGTTGTCGGGCTCGCTGGCACATTCGCCCAGCGAAGCCCCGCAGCGAACAATCGCTGCCATTCGCCTAGCAAAACCTCTGGCGAAGCCAGACAGAAGCTTCTGCCAACACTCATTGGCTAGTTCTCCCGGCGAAGCCTGGCGAAGGCTCGCCCCTCATTCGCCCAGCGAATACTTGCGTACTCAGAAAAATTCTGAGCACTAGAATCCTCATCCACTCCTGATTCCGCCCGATTAAATCGAAACTCACAACTAACAACATACTACAACTGAACTACGATTCTATTCTCGATTCTTTCTAACTAATCATCAACCCAGCTTTCAAAACCAACATCCGGCTCAACTTCGAACTTAACCGAAAATCCCCAAAACTCATCCAATCTAACATTCTCAACACATGCAACGAATTAAACATTAAACAACACAACAATCACAACAATAATAGCATGCAATCAACATCAATCATCAAGGAATCTATGGGGTTAAGGATTTCCCCCTTTCTACCGATTAATCATGCATTTACCAAATTTAACTGATTATCCCCCCCTTACCTCAATTCAAGCTTTGATGATGAACAAGCTCCTCAATCCACACGATTTTGCTTGCTCTTGCCTTGCTCTTCTGATTGTGCACTTCCTCCTCTTGTTCTTGTTCTTCGTACACGTTCTCCTTCTCCTTCCAAATCTATTTTTCACCAAATGCCAAGTTTACCCCTCATCCCAAAATAATACAACTTATTTTCCATTTTCCCAAATAATATTTTCTTCATATCATTTTTAATTCACCAATAATCCATATTTCTTAATTCTCCAAAAATCCAATTTATTAAATTTCCCTCATAATACTAATATTAGCAATAATAGTAATAATTAATAATAATAATTACATTAATATTAATCATCACATTTTATCACTATATATTAACACTATGAGTTCTTTATCCTCAAAGTAAATCCACACAAATACACCAACAAATTCAAAAATAACACTGGAACCCAAAAATAATTAAAACGGGCGTCACATAAATTCTACGCGAAATCAAAATATAAACCATCGCTCACACCCCACATGGGCACACGAGGTTTCTGCAGATCCTACGCGGGATCAATCAACACACGAATGCATATCATGATGCTTCACATGCAAAATGACTCATGACATTCTTGAAATGCATACATATTCGCGAATATACCTTTCATGCATTCTTCACATTCATCACATACAATAACCATACATTCACAATGTATATTGTATTCATCATTCATCACAATTATCATGCATTTTCAATCAATTCTAAACAATGCATATAATTTGCCCAAGGGCCACGATTCACAATCAAAACATAATCTAGGATTCACGCCATACGGCTACCCACAGCATAACCACCAACAACACATAAGTTATTCATACAAGACGAGGCCGATCGCAACCGGACGCTCTAGCTAATTAAGCTTCGCTCACTCAAAATCGTTAATTTTGATTAATCAGTAAAATTGGCTAAAAGTCGGCTAAAAATAACATTTCTTTTCACCAAGTTGTATAACATATTATGAGCTTCAGTTTGATATAAAGAACGTCAAAATCCGATAAACGATGAAAAAGTTATGAATTTTCGAAGTTTTGAAAAAATTAATATTTTCTCACACTTACAGTGTTAATCGGTTAACGTATATGGTTAACCGGTTAACACCTCCAAAAACTCAGTTTTTAGACCAAAAACTCAGTTTTTAGGTCCTTAACACTGTGTTAATCGATTAACGCATATGGTTAACCGATTAACACCTGAAAAATTTGGAAAAACAACTACGGGTTTGGGCTTAAAAGCCCCAAAAAGTCGTCCGATTAAATGGTTTTCACCCGATTAAATGCCTATTCATCCTTACTAATCATATAGGGGCATTTTAGGGTCATAAAACTCGGATTTCACGACATCCGATTTCCACTCAAAATCTTAACTTCAAATTAACCGAAAATGGTAAAACTCACAATATCACCCGATTTTTGCCAAACTAGTTTCAATAATCTTAGCCTAACATATCCCGACTAAACTACGAAAGTTATTCTCGATTCTAACCGTTCAAACATCGGTTTCTATCGATTAATTCCAAATCCGACCTAGAATGAAAACTATACAAGAACACCCAAACAATCCAACACACATACACAATCATACACATTGATTAGGATAGTAATATTTCACACCCTTACCTTAGATTAATCGAAGCCAGAGGATGTTCTTGATGAATCCAAGCTTTTCCTCATTTCCTTCTCTTTTCTCTTCTTCCTCTTTCTTTCTCTTCTATTCTCTTATGTTTTCTATTCTTTTCTTTTCTTTCCACTTCCTCATATATATATATATATATATATATATATATATATATATATATATATATATATATATATATATATATATATATATATATATATATATATATATATATATATATATATATATATATATATATATATATATATATATATATATATATATATATATATATATATATATATATATATATATATATATATATATATATATATATATATATATATATATATATATATATATATATATATATATATATATATATATATATATATATATATATATATATATATATATATATATATATATATATATATATATATATATATATCTTTCTCTTTATTTCTTTCCAATATATTTTCTCTCTCAAAACATCTATCAATCCATTTAAACAATCATCTAATTATTCAAATAATTAGAATAATCCAAATAAATCAATTAATTAACACAAATAATTAATTATTGAAAATTGGGTTGTTACATATATACTATACATTATTCATGATAAGTTGTACTTACTAACAATTCTTTGGTTCTTCGCTTCGCAACAAATGTCTCTCATTCTTCTTCCGAAATCAGATCAGCGTACTTCTTTGGACGCTCCGAGTCGACAAAGTTTCCATCAGAATCTTTAAGAAACTTGTTCGTTAAAAACGCTCTGAATCCCCTCAGTCGTTTACCGGCCAATTGAAGACAATATTTTCTTCTACAATCATCAATATTAAAAGATCTCTGCAAACAAATACACATACATATAACATGTTAGTATAATTAATTTAAAGATGTAATCGTCAACATAATTAAAAATAATCAAATATCATACATGTATCTCGCTCCAAATTTGTCTTTAGCTGGTTGTAGCGAGTGAATTCTCCAATTATCGCAAGTAATCTAAATTTGCGAACGTACAAGTGCTCCAATGTAACTTGTCAGCATCTCACCGTTGGGCTCAACTAATTGATCTCTTTCATTCCAATGCACATCATACTTAACACCCTTATCTCTCGCATGGATGATTTTTTTCATAATCGGTATTCCTCTTTTGATATCGCGTTCCATGTCTTTTGTTGTTTCGTTTCCATCATGTGATGTTTCCTCATTGGTGGCCATAATACCTATAATTCAGAAAACCCAAAGTATCAAATGAATGACATGCAAATATGTAAATAAGAAATATATACATAAAAAATGTGTAAATAAGAAAAACACATACATAATTTTATTGAATGACATAGTATGTAATTGTATTGCATGATAGAAATATGTAATTTTATTCAATGAGACAATATGTAATTTTACAAGTACCTTTGACACTAAGATCTCTTTCTTTTCTTAGTTGGAACGTGGTTTACTTGTCTCTTAACAACACGGACGGATGGATTGATCCAAATTCCCTTGTTATGATCATTTCTAATATATGATTCGTCCGCTCTAATATTCTCATCTGGATCATCTATAATATAAGATTCCTTCTCAACATCAACATCCCCCTTGTCTCCAATGTTATCATCGATAACTTTGTTGGAAGAAAGAACTATAGACCATTTCGTACTTGTCGGATCAGTGACATAGAACACTTGTTTAGCTTGCATCGCTAGAATAAAAGGCTCATCTTTGTACCCCACCTTATTAAGATCCACTTGCAAAAATCATGACTTATCCATTCGTATGCCACTATTATTTTCAACCCACTTGCATCCAAAGATAGGAATCTGAAACTTTTCATAATCAAACACCCAAATGCGCTCGATAATACCAAAATACGACAGATTCGCATATTTGGGGTTTAAGTCCTTCACACTTGAAATGTGCATTGCTTCGGCAAGCACGGTGACACCATTATTTTGCATTGTACTCATATCATCTTGTTCTTTGGTATAAAATGTGTATCCATTAATTGTGTATGCGCTATAAGAGAACACATGCAAACTTGGACCATATGCTAAACATATCAACCTTTCTGGTATTGAAGCGGGATCAGAATAAAACTTTGAAAAAATATGATCCTTGAACCATGTTATAAAACTTCGATTGTACTCACGTACTATCCAATTTTCATTTCGATTCAAATTTAAACCTCGGAGAACGTCCTTGTGCATTTCAACATACGACTCAACCTCAATGTCATTGTGCAGAACATATAAATGCACTTGCTCTCGTTCATCCCTTAAAACTGTCACAACTTTATTTCCAATTAACTGTTTACCTACTATTTTTTCAACAACATTAGATTTTGGGAGGCCAATGGATTGAACGTTGGACAAATATTCAGTACAAAACTCAATAGCTTCTTCAACAATGTATCGTTCAACAATACATCCCTCTGGTCGGCTTCGGTTTTTCACATACCCTTTCAATATTTTCATATAACGTTCACAAGATGGACAACTAGATGTACCATTATGTCAAAAAATGATGGAGGAAAATACATTTCAAGCTGACACAAAGTAATAACTATTTCTTTTTGCAATGATGGTAAGATCGCAGGATCGATCACCTTACTACAAATTGACCTGAAGAAAAAACACAATTTAGTTATTGCGCCTCTCACTTTTTTTGGCAAAATAGAATGTATACCTATTGGTAGAAAGTGTTCCATTATAACATGGCAATCATGTGCCTTTAAACTCTTTAACTTGAGGTCTTTCATAGAAACAAGTCTTCTAATATCTGAAGAGTATCCTTCTGGAACTTTAACTTCACTCAGAAACTTACACAATATCTTTTTCTCCTTTCTAGATAAAGTATAAGCAACAGGTGGTAGATATGTGCGATTTCCTTTCTTCAAGGGTCCTAATTCATTTCTTATTCCCATTGCTACGAAGTTCTTTCTTGCTTTAAGGACATCCTTAGACTTTCCTTGTATATTGAGTAACGTACCAATAACACTTTCAAATACATTTTTTTCAATATACATAACACCAAGAAAATGTCTTACATACAACGACTTCCAATACGGCAACTCAAACAAAATTAACCTCTTCTTCCACCCACGTGTGACAATAGTATGTGCAAAAGGCTTGCCAAACTGAGTACTCACATCTTTCACCTTCTCAAAAATTTGTTCGCCGGTCAATGTAGGTGGAGCTCTACGTTGTTCTGAATTTCCATTGAATGCTTTTCTCCACCCACGGTAGTGATGACTGTAACAGCCCAATTTTTCAATAATTAATTATTCGTATTAAATAATTGATTTATTTGGATGATTTTAATTATTAGAATTATTGGTAGATATTTGAGAGAAGAATTTATGGAAGGAAATAGAAGAGAAAGACTTACAAAGGAAAAGTGAAAAGAAAAGAGATAAAGGAAACATAAGAGAAAGAATAGAGAAAGAAGGAGAAAGTGGAGAAAAGAGAAGGAGAAGAAGGAAATTTGGAAAAGCTCAAGAACAACTCTCAAGCATCGATTTAACCAAGGTAAAAAAGTTGTTATTCCTATCAATGTCTATGATTATGTATGATTGGTTTGGATTGTTTGGATGTTTTCTCCATTTTCCATTCTAGGGTATAATGAGTTTAATCGATAGAAACCGAGTTTTAACGCTCAAAAATGAGAATAAATGGTATAATTTAGTCGAGGGAGGTTAGACTAAGGCTATAGAACTTGTTTGGTGAGAATCGGTCGGTTTTGTGGAGAGTTATGAAAGTTGGACAGTGAGGGTTTTGAAGTTCGCAGACACTCGCTAGCTTGTTCGCTAGGCGAGCTGGTCGCGAACGTTAACTACAGCGAGCTGTAGCGAATAGGTAGCGAGCGGTCCCAGACTTGGGCAGAATGGATTTGAGGTTCTTCGCTGGTAGCGAATGGGGCAGCGAAGGTTCGCTAGGACTTCGATGTAGCGAGCTGGGTAGCGAAGCAAGACAGTAGCTTTTGTTTTCCTTTGCGAGCTTGTTCGCGAGGCGAACAGGTAGCGAGCACTCGCTAGAGACTCACTAGGCAAGCATGCTAGCAAGCGTGACAGCAATTGGTTTTCTCTGTGATTCCATTCCATGTTGATTTCTTGGTTCGATTGTGTTCAATCCTTGTTGGAATGAATAATTGTGTGTCGTGAAGTATATGTTGTGGGTAGTCGTATGGCGTGAATCCTAGATTATGAAATGTGGTCTTTTGACAAATATAATTCATTGTTTAAGTTGATTAAAAATGTGTGAAGAATGCATGAGAACATATTGTGAATATGTGTGCATTGCTTGATAAATTCATTGATGGTATTGAAAATGAATATGTTATGTGTGCAATCATGCTATAATTCGCATGTGATGAATTATTTGAGAATGCATGAGATTAAGATGCGAGAACGGTCTTAAGTGCATTTGGTTGTTGATTGCATATGCATCGTTTAGTCAAGAGGCAATGTTTGCTAGTTTCGTGGAGACTAGTGACTTGTCCCAAGCCTAGAAGAGTGGGTTTCAAAGCTTAGAGGACGGGCTTTTGTTGTTATCAGTCTAGAAGAGTGGATCCGGTTTAAGTGTAAAAACCGAAAAATGATAACAAGTGTTGGTACGACATGGCATGAGTTGCATTGAGTTGTGTTGGGTCACATAGCATAGATATCATTGTTATATGAAATATGCTTGTGTGTGTGTGGATTGTTGAGTTGAGAATTATGGATATGTGCATGATGAAATATGTTTGGTGATTATCCATGTGTGTTTATACATGTTGTGAAGTGTATGATGAGTTATGAATGAATTATGGTGAGAAATGTGGAATATGTGTATTCTATGTTTGTGTGTGTGTGTGTGTGTGTATGTGTGTGTGTGTGTGTGTGTGTGTGTGTGTGTGTGTGTGTGTGTGTATGTGTGTGTGTGTGTGTGTGTGTGTGTGTATATATAATTATATGTATCGATTATTATGATAATGTTTCTCATCCTTCTGCTGTTTTATAATGCTCTATGAGGCATTGCAGATTAGCTTTGATGGAGGTCTTTTGTGAAGTATAGCTTCATTCTTTTGGTCGGTTATGCTCTGATATGTAGCACCAGGTAGTTAGGATTGTATAGTATTCTTTTAGGATACATTTTGTATATGTATCTGATGATAAATGTTTATGTAAACACAAATGATGTGATGAAACAAATTGAATGATATGTATTTATATGATTACATGTTTTAAGTGATTCAATATTTAGATTTTCCGCTTTAATTCTAAATATTGAGATGTGGGTGTAAGGACTAAGTTCCTCTGTTGAACTACCCCCACTGTTGCATGTCTTTTATAGAGCAGGTGTTGTATGTTATTTTGGTGAATGATGTGGCATACTTCTTTTATACCATGTTTCAAATTTACTCTGATGAAATTTTATTATGTGATTTATTTGTTTATTTGGGGGTATAGAAGGGGGTGTTACATTAAGTGGTATCAGAGCAGGTCGGTCTGTTGACCAAGTTGTTAACGTGTTCATTCCCTTATGCATTTGGTATATGTGTGTAGCACTATCCATATGGTTGTTCTAACGAGGATTTGTTGTGGGAATCAAGAATAATGGTTGCAGGCAGGAATGATGAAGCGATTGCTGAGGCGTTAACAAGGTTGGCTGAAGCGATTGGGCAGAATCCTCAAGCCAATGTGAATGTCGGGAATAACGCTGATGATGAGTTTCGTGCTTTGGGAAGGTTCCAAAGGAACAATCCACCGATTTTTAAGGGAACTCATGAACCTGACAAAGCACAAGTTTGGCTGAAAGCGATTGAGAAGATCTTTCGAGTCATGAATTGTTCGGATGCGCAGAGGGTGCAGTTTGGCACTCATTTGCTTGAAGAGGAAGCTGAGGACTGGTGGGGTAATACTCGCCAAAGGTTTGAAGAGGATGATATTGTGGTTACTTGGGATCTTTTTAGAGAGACATTTCTAGAGAAGTATTTTCCAGAAGATGTGCGTAGTAAGAAGGAGATTGAATTCCTTGAGCTGAAGCAGGGTAACTCAACTGTGGTCGAGTATGCTGCAAAGTTTGAGGAATTGATTAAGTTTTGTCTTTATTATAACACTGCTAATGCGGAGAGATCCAAGTGTCTTAAGTTTGTGAATGGTCTGAGGCCTGAAATCAAGAAAGTTGTTGGTTATCAGTAGATTAGGCGATTTTCTGAGTTGGTGAACAAGAGTAGCATTTATGATGAAGATAGTAGGGCTCGGTCTAGCCACTACAAGAGTTTAAGTGACAAGAAATGAAAAGGTCAATTTAGAGGAAAGCCGTATGTGACTCCTGCAGAGAAGGGGAAACAGAAAGCTGGTTACGGCAAGAAGTCGAGTGGGGGAGGAGCTTCCACCCCGATAAGATGTTATAATTACGGTGAAGCGGGACATCATGCTCCTAAATGGAAGAATGTTGGGATGAAGTGTTTCAAGTGTGGGAAGCCAGGCCATAAATCTCTTGAGTGCAGAAGCGGTGCGAACGTGACTTGCTACAACTATGGTGAGCAAGGGCACATTAGTACCAAGTGTGACAAGCCAAAGAAGACTCAAGGGAATGGGAAAGTGTTTGCTCTATCAGGATCGGAGACTGCTGGTGAAGATCAACTGATCTGAGGTACGTGCTTCATTAATGGTATTCCTTTGATCGCTATAATTGATACTGGAGCTACACATTCTTTTATTTCCTTTGATTGTGTTGAGAGATTAAGTCTTGAGTTGTCTGTTATGAGTGGAGGTATGGTTATTGATACTCCTGTTATGGGTTCGGTAACTACCCCGTACGTGTGTTTGAATTGTCCATTGAGTATTTTTGGTAAAGACTTTGGATTTGATTTGGTGTGTCTTCACTTATATCAACTTGATGTTATTCTTGGGATGAATTGGTTGGAATTCAATCGTGTCTATATTAACTGTTTTAACAAAATGGTTATTTTTCCTGAACCTGAGGATGAGGAAGATTTGTTTATGACTGCTAAGCAAGTGAAGGAATCACTGCAAGATGGTGCTAAGGTATTTTTGTTAATGGCAACAGTGAGCATTGGTGAGAGTGGAATGATTGATGCTTTACTAATTGTCCGTGACTTTCCGGAAATTTTTCCTGAGGAGATAATATATTTACCGCCAAAATGAGAAATGGAGTTTGTGATCGACTTAATTCCTGAAACTAGTCTGATATTGATGTCTCCATATCATATGTCTGCATCGAAATTGAAAGAGTTGAAGAGTCAACTTGAAGATCTACTTGAGAAGAGATTTATTCGTCCGAGTGTGTCTCCGTGGGGTGCACCGGTGTTGTTGGTTAAGAAGAAAGAAGGTTCTATGAGACTCTGTGTGGATTACAGGCAATTAAACAAGGTGACTATCAAGAATAAGTATCCACTTCCGAGTATTGATGATTTGATGGATCAGTTGGTTGGTGCGACTGTGTTCAGTAAGATAGATTTGAGGTTGGGTATCATCAGATTCGCGTGAAGGCTGAGGATATTCAGAAGACTACTTTTAGAACGAGGTATGGACACTATGAGTATTCTGTGATGCCATTTTGTGTGATTAATGCACCAGGTGTATTTATGGATTACATGAATAGGATTTTACATCCTTATTTGGACAGGTTTGTGGTTGTTTTCATTGATGATATTTTGGTCTATTCGAAGAACGAGGAAGAGCATGTCGAGCATCTGAGGGTTGTGCTATCTGTGTTGAAAGATAAGCGGTTGTAAGCTAAGCTTTCTAAGTGTGAATTTTGGTTGAAGGAAGTGAGTTTCCTTGGTCACGTGATTTCGAGTAGAGGTATTGTGGTTGATCCGTCGAAGGTTGAAGCGGTGTCGCAATGGGAGACTCTGAAATCAGTTTTTGAGATTAGAAGTTTTCTTGGTTTGGCAGGATATTATCGGAAATACATTGAGGGATTTGCCAAGTTATCATTGTCGTTGACACAGTTGACTAGGAAAAGTCAAGCTTTTGTTTGGAATGCAAAGTGTGAAGGGAGTTTCCAAGAGCTTAACAGAAGATTGACGACGGCTCCTGTTTTGATTTTGCCGAATCCGACAGAACCGTGTTTGGTGTATTGTGATGCTCCTTTGATGGGTTTAGGAGGTGTGTTGATGCAAGATAAACAAGTTGTAGCTTATGCTTCGAGGAAACTCAAAGTGCATGAGAAGAATTATCCGACGCATGATTTAGAGTTGGTCGTTGTTGTATTTGTGCTGAAACTTTAGAGGCATTATTTGTTTAGTTAAAGATTTGAGGTGTTTAGTGATCATAAGAGTTTGAAGTATCTCTTTAATTAGAAGGAATTGAATGCAAGGCAGAGGAGATGGTTGGAACTTCTGAAGGATTTTGATTTTGGTTTGAATTACCATCCGGGTAAAGCAAATGTGGTAGCTGATGCGTTGAGTAGGAAATTGTTGCATATGTCGATGATGATGGTGAAAGAGTTGGAATTGATTGAGCAATTTCGTGATTTGAGTTTGGTGTGCGAGAAGACTTCTTACGGAGTTAAGCTGAGTATGTTAAAGCTTACTAGTGGTATTTTGGACGAGATTCGAGAAGGACAGAAATCTGATTTGAGTTTAGTTGATCGGTTGACTTTGATTAATCAAGGTCGAGGTGGTGATTTTTGGATTGATGAAAATGGTATCATGAGGTGCCATGATAGAGTTTGTGTTCCTGATGTTGTTGAGCTTAAGAAGAGTATTCTTGAAGAAGGGCATCATAGTGGATTGAGTATTCATCCGGGTGCTACTAAGATGTATCAAGATTTGAGGAAAGTATTTTGGTGGCCTCGTATGAAGAAGGATATTTCCGAGTTTGTGTATTCTTGTTTGACTTGTCAGAATTTGAAGATTGAGCATCAGAAACCGTCAGGTTTGATGAAACCATTGTTTATTCCTGAGTGGAACTGGGATAGCATTTCTATGGATTTTGTATCTGGTTTACCGAGGACGCCGAATAACTTTGAAGTTATTTGGGTTATTGTGGATAGATTGACCAAATCTGCTCACTTTATTCCTATGCGAATGGATTACCCGTTGGAGAGGTTGGCAAAGCTGTACATTGAGAGGATTATCAGTTTGCATGGTATTCCGTCTAGCACTGTGTCAGATAGAGATCTGAGGTTTACTTCGAGATTTTGGGAGAGTTTGCAAAGTTCTTTGGGTACGAAGTTGCGTTTGAGTTCAGCTTATCATCTGTAGACCGATGGTCAGACTGAGAGAACAATTCAATTACTTGAGGATCTTTTGAGAGCTTGTGTATTGGAGAAGGGAGAAGCTTGGGATAGCTACTTACCCTTGATTGAATTTACTTACAACAACAGTTTTCATTCGAGTATTGGTATGGCACTGTTCGAGGAACTGTATGGTAGACGGTGTAGGACGCCGTTGTGTTGGTATGAATCTGGAGAGAGTTTTGTGGTTGGACCCGAGATAATCCAGCAGACTACCGATAAGATTAAGATGATTCAAGAGAAGATGAAGATTTCTCAGAGTCGTCAGAAGAATTATCATGACAAGAGGAGGAAAACACTTGAATTTCAGGAGGGAAATTGTAACACCCCCTTTCTATACCCCCAAATAAACAATTAAATCATTTAGGCACTTAATAAAAATTTTCATCAGAGTATAATTAACACATGGTATAAAAGAGGCACGTCACATTATCCAGGAAAATCAAAACTCAAACAACACCTGCTCATAAAGATATGCAACAAAGGGTAAACCAACACAAAGGAACTCAGTCCTTAAAACCCACACATCAATATTTAGAATAAAAGCGGAAACATCTAAACATTGAATCACTTCATTCATACAAACATTGTATACATAAACAGTTCAATTCAAGTCATAATTCATGTTTACAAAACATTCCAGCAGATACATACACAGATGTACCACAAAAGAACAAAAGAATTCCTAACTACCCGGTGCTACATATCAGAGCCAACCGACCAAAAGAACGAAGCCCCGCTTCGTAGAAGACCTCAAGCAAAACTACTCTGCAATGCTTCATAGAGTACCATAAAACAGCAGAAGGGTGAGAAACATTATCATAACAAACAATGCATATAATTTATATATACATATATCTATATACACCAGCATAGAATACACATACCACATTTCTCACCTTGTCACATCACAATTCAATCATACATTAAATCACAACGCATATACAATTCACCAATCGTTCACATATTATACATAACATACACAATTATGTTCATTACACCAATACATCACATGAAGATAATAATGCACTCATAGAAACCGACTCACGACTCTATGCAGATGCAAATGCGGTACCGACTCATTCAGCAGGTTCAGTTGAAGAACCAAATGGAACCATCACTCGTTACCGAAGTAACTCCCCGTCGGGCCTACGATGTTCACCCATCGCTCACACCCCACATGGGCACACTATGTTTCAGGATTGCTCACACCCCACACGGGCACACAATCTGATTGCTCACACCCCACAAGGGCACACAATCGTTCTGCAGATTCTCCACGGAATCAATATAAACTATCGCTCACACCCCACAAGGGCACACGATCGTTTCTGCAGATCCTCCTACAGATCAAAGACAAACCATCGCTCACACCCCACAAGGGCACACGAGGATTCTGCAGATCCTACGCGGGATCAGACACACAAAATGCAATCATGATGCTTCACAAACAAAACGACTCCATACATTCTTGAAATGCATACACACACGAATATATAATCATGCATTTTCACTCAATTCAAACAATTGCACAAAATTTCCAAACGGCCACATTTCACACTTCACGATTCACAGTCTAGGATTCACGCCATACGGCTACCCATAGCATTTCATATCACACACAAATATGCATAATACGAAGAATTAATCAGACTTGAATCGAAGAATCAACATGGAAATGAAAACACAATAAAATAACATCCTGCTACGCTCGCTACCCTGTTCGCCTAGCGAACTCCTAGCGAGTAATCGCTTCCTATTCGCCTAGCGAACGTGCTCGCGAAGGCGAACAGAAGCCTTTGACTTGGTTCGCTACCACACTCGCTTAGCGAAGGCCTAGCGAGTCACTCGCTACCCCTTTCGCTACCAGCGAAGAACTCCAAAAACCATTCTGCCCAAGTCTGAGACCGTTCGCTACTAGCTCGCCACAGTGAATGCCCAGCGAATGCTCGCGACCCGCTCGCCTAGGGAACGTGCTAGAGAGGGTCTGCGAACTCAGAATCCCCACTGTCAAAAACTCCAAAACTCACCGAAATCTACCCGATTCGATCCCAACTCGTTCTATCAGCTTAGTCCTACATCTCTCGACTAAACTCTACCACTTATTCTCATTTTTAATCGTGAAAGCTCGGTTTCTAATGATTTACTCAAATTCGACCTAAAACGGAAAATGAGCAAAACTCTCCCCAATCCAAAAGCAAACCAATAGAAACATACATAATCATATACATCGAAAGAATAATAAGGTTTCACACCCTTACCCGATTAATCGAAGCTTAGTAGTTGATTCTTGACGATTCTAGGTTTTTCTCCTCTTCCTCCTCTTCTCTCTTCTCTCTTCTTTTTCTTTCCTTTCTATTTCTTTCTATCACCTTTCTTTTCTCTCTAACTCCACTTATACTCTTTCTATTCTGTTTCTCTCAAACATCTACTAATTAAGGATTATCTAAAACACTCTCTAATTAATTCCCAAAACTCTCCGAATAATAAAATAACATAATAAGCACACACAACATGTTAATGTTCAAATTCCATAATTAAAGAATAATCAATTAAAATAAATTAAAAGACTCAACAAAAGAAATGGGAAATTCAGAATTGGGGCGTTACAAAAATCACGTGTTTCTTCGGGTTACTCCTATGACTGGTGTTGGTATGGCATTGAAATCACGTAAGTTGACGCCGCGTTTTATTGGTCCTTATCAGATTTTGCAGAGGATAGGAGAGGTAGCCTATCGTGTTGCTTTACCACCGTCGCTTGCTAATCTCCATGACGTGTTCCATGTATCTCAGTTGAGGAAATACATTGCGGATCCATCTCATGTAGTCCAAGTAGATGATGTGCAGGTGAGAGATAACCTGTGTAACACCCCCTTTCTATACCCCCAAAATAAACAATTAAATCATTTAAGCAATTAATAAAAGTTTCATCAGAGTATAAATTAAAACATGGTATAAAAGAGGCGCATCACATTATCATCAAAACGAAACATAGATAATACCTTCTCATAAAGATATGTAACAAAAGGGGTAAATCTCAACTAAACACAAAGCATATCTCTTAAAACCCACATATCAATATTTAGAATAAAGCGGAAACATCTAAACATTGAAATCATTTCATTAACATAAGTATCATATACATCATTCAGATTAATTCAATTCATTAGTTAAGTTTACAAAACAATCAGCAGTAGATACATACACAGATGTATCATAAAAGAATCAAAACAATTCCTAACTACCCAGTGTTACATATCAGAGCCATCTGGCCAAAAGAAATGAAGACTCGCTTCATAAAAGACCTCCAGCATCCTACTCTGCAATGCCTCATAGAGCATTATAAAACAGCAGAAGAGTGAGAAATGTAACAACCCAATTTTCAATGATTAATTATTTGTGTTAAATAATTGATTTATTTGGATTATTCTAATTATTTGAATAATTAGATGATTATTTAAATGGATTGATAGATGTTTTGAGAGAGGAAATTCAATGGAAAGAAATAAAGGGAAAGATATATATATGAGAAAGTGGAAGGAAAAAGGAAAGAAAGAAAGAAAGAAAGAGAAAGAAAGAGGAAGAAGAGAAAAGAGGAGAAAAAGAGGAAAACTTGGAGAATCATCAAGAACATCCTATGGCTTCGATTAATCTAAGGTAAGGGTGTGAAATCTTACTATCTTAATCATTGTGTATGATTGTGTATGTGTGTGGATGAGTTTGGTTGTTTTCCAACCTTGTTTCCATTTAGGTCGAAATGATAGAAATCGATAGAAGCCGATGTTCGGACGGTTAGAATCGAGAATAACTTGCGTAGCTTAGTCGGGATATGTTAGACTAAGGCTACTGGAACAACTTTGAATTTAATCGGGTGATTTTGGTGAGTTTAGAGGTGTTGGAGCATAACTGAATGTTGTTGTTCGCAGGCGACTCGCTAGGCGAGCACGCAGCGAACGCTCGCTAGCAGCTCGCTAGGCGAGCGTGCAGCGAACGGTCCCAGACTTGGGACAGTGAGATCCTGATGTCCCTCGCTGGCAGCGAAGGGAGTAGCGAGGAGCTCGCTGGAGGTTTGCTGTGGCGAATGGGGTAGCGAACGAGGTTTGTAGCCTTTGTTCTTTCTCGCTAGCAGTTCGCTAGGCGAGGAGGTAGCGAACGCTCGCTAGCAGCTCGCTAGGCGAGCGTGTAGCGAACGTAGCAGGATGAATTTTCCCTGTTGCGTGGTGTTGTCGTGGCTTGGGGTTTCGGTTGCGATCGACCCTTCTTTGATTTAATAGCTTATATGCTGGTTTGTGATGTGCTATGGGTAGCCGTAAGACGTGAATCCTAGTGTATGAATATGATTTTGAATCGTGGCCTTTGGGCAAATTATGCATTGTTTAGAATTGAATAAAAATGCATGGCAATTGTGATGAATGATGAATATAATACACATTGTGAGTGCATGATAATTGTACGTGTTGATGTGTGAAGAATGCATGATAATATATTTGCAAATATGTATGCAGTTTGTGTTGATTGATCCCGTGTAGGATCTGCAGAGACATCGTGTACCCATGTGGGGTGTGAGCGATGGTCTATAACTGATTGAGTCATTTTGTATGAGAACCATGTATGAAATGCTGTGAAATAAATGATGAATATATATATATTTGCATTATGATATATATGTTGTGAATGCATAATAAATGTATGCAGTGAAATGTGATAGATGCATGAGTATGTTTGTAAACATGTATGCATTTTGTGTTGATTGATCCCGTGTAGGATCTGCAGAGACATCGTGTGCCTGTTGCACCCTAAAATTTGACCCAACCGATTCTCCTATCTGGTTCATGGTTCAAATCGTATTCGCAAATCAGATGCATGACATTTGTGCACAGACAGAGGATGTCAGGGTTACAGCTTGGGTTTCATTCACCGGATATTTCAGATCCAGTCTGAATAATCAGGGTTTTATTTTCGGGAAATTGTGCGCTTCTCGGTGTTTGCAGCTCACATGGTGGTTTTTGGGATATTCTGATGCCAGGGGTTTACTGTTTGCTTTAATCTGGTCTCGCGCTATCTTTTACGTTGGTCATTTGCATTTGTCTGCATTCTTTTAGGGTTTAATAGCCTTTTGTGGATTTTAATAGGCTTTATAGATTTTTTTTAGGATTTAAATAGATTTTTTAACATTTTTTAAATAGTTTAAATCTTTTTCTAGAGCTTTATAGAATTTTTTAAATAGATTTAATAGTTTTTATCTTTTTTAGAATATAATAGATTTTAAATAGCTTTTAATTGTTTTTAGAATAAATATAGTTTCTTCTTTTATTAATAATAGATTTTAATAGTTTTAAATAATAGTATAGGATTTTAATAGAAATTAAATAGAATTTTAATAGAATTTTAATAAATGGTATAGATTTTAATAGGATTTTAATAGTTTTTTTAAGTAGAAATTAGTAGAGTTTAGCAATTAATTTGGTTTAATAGAGTTTAGTTAGATTTTAATCATTTTTAAATTTAATTAGGGTTTAATTAGGTTAATTGAATTTGTTAGATTTAATTAGGATAGTTTAATCTTCATTTAGTTTTAATTGTAGTTTAATCATTTTCATTAATTAGGTTTAGGCTTTAATTAGTTTTAATTAGACTTAATCAGGTTTTTAATCCACTTTCATATTAATCAGTTTTTCTTTCAGTTTTTTTTTTGGGTTTTATTGTAACAGTTTCGTTGGGCCCAAGAAGCAGTTTCTTTTAGAAGCCCAAGTCCTTGCAGGTCCAGTTTTTTTGGTCGTTTTTGTCCAGGGAAGAGTGACACTTGTCACTATAAAATGGGGCCACGCGTGCTTCTTAGTAGCCACCACCTCACAACTCAGAAATCCCCCACGTCTGCCACGTCTCCACTCTCTCTCTCCCACTCAGGCCACATGCCACGCATGCAGACTCCCCACTGAGACACTTGTCCACTCCTCTCACCTCACCGGAAGAGTCACCGGCGGCCATGCATCCGCCTTGACCAACTACCTCCGGCCACCCTAACAGTCTCCGGCCGCCGTCCCTCGCCGGAAACTGCAAACTTGCTGAAAATTCCCAGAAACACATCCAACCGCCCCTTCCTCCTCCATCCACCTTCATCGTCAGTTCGCCGGAAATTACTTGGTCTCGCCGGAAAATTCATCAAGCTTGTCCAACTTCCCCAGATTCATCAAGATCCCCAGGATCTTCATCGTTCTCTTCAAGATACCTCCGATCTTCAACAATAATCACCATCCATCTTCATCGTTCTTCAAGAACAATTGTCCAGAACACATCCATCTTCATCGTTCTTCAAGCGCAATTTTCCAGAATAAAGTCAGACCTCCATCGTTCATCAAGAATTTTCCAGCGACCTTCAACGCCTTCAATCAACTTTCAGTTTTTCCAGAAAGATCTCCTACTCTTTTCTCCAGATCGTTCAAGCAAGTAATGTTCATCCGTTCATCTTTGTCTACTGCGTTTATTCTCAGGACTTCCACAATTCTGCGAAACGCGTCCAAGAACATCCACCGTCAGATCCCCAGAAGCTTCTAAGATCTTCGTCTCCCTCAGTTTTTTCCCAGAAAGATTATTGCTCTTCAAGCGCACCTTCGAGGAACTCCAGAAAATTCATCGTACCAGTTACATCACTCCAGGTTCGTTCCCTTTTTACCATATCCATTGCCATTCATGCACTAGCGTAGGGTTTCTTGTTTTGAGAATTGAGGTTTAGTGTTAATTGTTTTTGGAGATTGATCTGAGTGAGGGTGTTTGAGAGGATTTGGAGAGGTTTCAGAGAGGGTGTGAGAGAGGTTGGGGGAACGGTGTTGCACCCTAAAATTTGCTCAACCTTATTCACTTGGTTTATGTTTCAATATCATTAGCATTTGCATATAGAGTCATGTACATAGTCTAATCATCTGCATAGCATAGCATAGCAAGTCATCCAACAGGGGACCAATCACTATTCTCATCTCTATGAGCCTATCAAGAGGTTATTATTCAAATTCAATCTCATTCAATTCATCAGAAAGAATTTAAAAGCTGGAAAGTCAATGGATCAAGCAAGTGCATCCATCTCCTATCTGGGGGTATCTGAGGATCAACAAAGAAATTGTGAGCTGTGGGCTGAGCATGGGGAGTATAGAGACATCATAGAGGACTTAGAAATTCATTTGGAGAAGGAGACAAGTCATTGGTGTGATCACAAGAATTGTAATTAAAGACAGTCAACTAGGGTTCCATCTGGGGTCAACTCTAGGTCAACTCTAGGTCAATTGACTGATTGAAAGGCATTAAGGGCTATTGGAGAGATGTGGGGTTCATAATTTGACAGGAAGAATAAGGATATGGTGTTGTGTCAAGGAGAAATCAAGAGAAATCAAGGAGAAGATGAGTTTCTAAATTAGGGTTTCTGTGTAAAATCCCCTAGTTTAGGTCAAATTTCCAAGCAAGATAAGTCAAAATGCAAGCTTCAAATGGATCCTTGGCCAACATGAAACTTGTAGAGGATCTCAAGACCTTTAATTTGAGTGGTGGAAGACATTAAGAAGATTTATAGAAATCAAGTTATGGTCCTTGCAAGTTACAGGTCATCTGAGGTATCTGAAATTTTGTCTGTGAAAGTGACTTGTCTTCCAAGCAATTTTTACCCCTCAAGGAGATTTCAAATGAATTTCTGGTCAACATAAGAATTGTTCCTCATTGTCTTAGATTTATAGAATGGTATGGTATGCCTCCATATGATTTGGGGACTCTACTTATGGTCTTGGCAAGCAAAGGGTATTTTGGTCATCTGGTGATTACAGGTCATTCTTAGCCTATGCCTAAAACTCATACAAGGAAGTTTCAAATGAAAAACTTCACAACATCAAAGTTGCTCAAAATGCCATTTTAAGTCTAGAAAATAAGTCATGGATGTTTTTAAATGCATGGAATGAGACTTGACCAAAGTTGGTGAAAAATGACCTAAAAAAGGCATATAAGTTGAAAAAGTTGAAATGAAAAATTGGTTTGAGAGATCTACAAATCCAAAATGGGTCATCCAATATACCAAATTGATTCCAAACATCACTTTAGAGACATTGGTTCAGCCACTTTTTTGAGTTAGAGGTTAATTTTTGGAATTACTTTGTATTTTTGTTACTTGCATCATAAGGCAAATATGGAAAACTTAGCATAAGTGACTTTTCAAGGCAAGGAACTTGGTTTTTTCACTCACACCATGTCAATAACTCATGAGAGGAGATTTTGACACAAGTATACAAAGGATGCAAGCATGATATGAGATGATTCAAAGTATCATCACATGAGAACTTCCATAACTTTCCACCACATTCCATACTTTCCTAGATCAATCTAGAAGCTTCTAGGACTTTCCAATCTCATCTATATATTGATATGAAGAGCTTCATGCCATGGTTGGTGAATCACATTGATCAAAACACAAGTTTCATACAATCCTTCCATTTTGCAAAATCAATTCAAACTACCTCAAATCTTCACCAATTTCCCTTTTTCTTGATCTGATCTTCATCACCATCATTCATAGATCATAATTCACACAAGCATTTGGTTGATTGAAGGAGAACTCGTGCCATACAAGTGAATCATCCAAGAAGCAAGAACTTTCCAATCACAAGATCCAAGAGGTTTGAGTCAGATTTTCTGCATACAGAATCAAGAATTGGTAGTGTGGATCAAGTTCCAATCATTGCAAGCATTGGATCAAGAGGATTCAGCACCTGTTTTCACCATCACACCAGGTTGGTATCTTCCTTCGAATTGCATGATTTAGCCAGCATGTTAGTGATTTGTTAGCATAGAATGGCTAAGTTAAGTTAGATGATGGATTTCACTAAGTTTGAGCAAGTTTCATGGATGTTGATCATGATGCACCAAAACTGTTGGAGCTTGTAACTCTTGGAATCTTGCAAGATAATGTTAGATTTTTGGTTCAGAATACTCAGCATAGTCCATAGATCGTTCTAGGGTAGTTTGAACAAGTTTGAGGATCATGCACATCAGGTGTAATTCAGTGGTGTCCAAGACTTCCAGCTATCAAGCTTGATTATGTGTTGAGTTTCAGCAAAATCCAAGTATAGGATCTTGTAGAGGGCTTTGAGTAGGCCAATTTTGGTTTTGAGATCGAAGGATTTGGTTGAGTGAGGAGGGAGAACTGAGCTATGGAAGTTGTGCATGGGAGAAGAAATTCTGAAAACCCTAGCTCCTCGTTGGGGACGATGACCCAGGGACGTTGGATTGGTTTCAAGGATTGACCTTTTAAGCTCATCGTATGGCCCAGATTTGAAGTTGAAAATGGAGGGAGCTGACTAATGTGAAACGATGCGTTTCACTTAAACGCGGTTATGGGCCATGGACTCAGATTTATATTCCCACCCCCCAGCGAAGCCCAAGTGGAAAATGAACTGTAAACCATTGCTATTTGGACCGTGGATCCATTTATTTTCCTTTGTTTTTTTTAATTCTTTTTATGATGCTTTGTGGGCCTTGCAGGAATGATATTCGCGCCCCCATCTTATGGCCCACCTGAGATAACAACTGAGCGCCATTGCTTATGGCACCCCCTCCCATTTAATTTCTATTTTGTGTTTTTAATTTCTTTTATATTTTTTCTCACCTTTTAAAAATCATAAAAAAATGAAAATAGCTTGTTTTTAATTGGTTCTTTTTTCTCTAGGTCAATAATTCTGTCTAGAAAAATATGAAAAAATAAAAATGGCATTTTATTTTGTTTTAATATTTTTCATGCATTTTTCTTGTAAATAGCATTTTATTAAGTTTAGTTTGATACTTAAATTTGTTGATTTTTGTTCTAATAGTTCCCTTTAGCTTTAGAGCTAATTCTTTTTAGGTTGATTAGTTTAGGACTTCAACTTGTATATAAGATTTAATTCACATTTTTAGAATTTAATTTTAGGTGATTTGAATAGGTGATATTATAGTGATCAAAATTAGGGTTTTAAGTGAGCATAGGTGAAATAGATTAGATTCTTTTAGGAATTTTCATCTGATTTTTGGGGTATGGGATTATAGGGGTTATGGGTATAGGTTAGATCCCTTAGAAATTGTTAGGATTCCCCTACTGCTAGTAGTATATTACTTATATTGGATTGACTGTGTGGTGTGCCCTCTTTAGGGTTATTGTTTTGTCTGTGTGTGGGGTATTGGGTTTGTTTGGGATTTGGGGGAGCTGAAGACCTGAGATGATGAAGCCCATTTGAAGATCAGAGATTGAAGACCAACTTCCAGAGTTGATGAGGAGATTCTGTGCTGGCAGCTGTTGAGGAGTGTAGGGTTTAGGAGCTAGTCAGAGCCCTAGAGTAGAAAGCTTGATTCTCAAACATGGAAGGTCTTGATTGCCTCCATTCTTCTCTGTGATGCAGAGTCTCTCTAAGACACTCACCCCCTTCCTTTGGAAGGCTTGGTGCTAATGTCTAAGGGATAGAACTCTTGAGAGAAAATATCTTATGTGTTGATAGCAGTATGTTTGCCACCCTTGGTGGTCAACTAATTGCTTAACACCCAATTCACTCTTGTGATTGATTCCTCAGCTGGGAGATGGAGATTTGAAGAAAAGCCATTGTAGACTGAAGACTGATGACAAAGACCTTGCTTGAAGGGTGTGGAGATGGAGATTGATGCTTGTAGCTGTTGATGATGACTTGAAGTCAGATGGTGATGCAGAGCTGCTGTGGCTGTTTATTTTTGCTATTTATTTCTGACGTATTGATTGGTTTTCCCTGACTGTATTGTTTGCTGTTTAACCTGTTAGGTTGGAAGTGAATCCTGTTCACTTTTGCCTATTGTTTTCTAGGTTCGAGGTTGAGTGGGACTCCCTTGCCTCGCTTGTCTTGTTGCATCCATGCATTTTACTGCTTTATTGTATATATGCTATTGTTTCTGTTTCCGTCTATTCCCTTAGGATCTCTGTTTCTCTCTGCGCAAGAGAGGAGCATGATAGACACTAGGTCTTAACCCATGCATGATAACATTAGGTTAGTTTGATTCCCTTTGCAACCGTAGGTTAGAGTCCAGTCTCTTTCTTTCTCAAAACAACCAGAAAAACACAATAAGATTTCAAACACAATAAAAGACACTTCTTTCGTAAAAGAATGTGAACACATCAAAACGTTATTTTTTTGTCCGCTTGGACTGTTAATCAGAAAAACCTTTTTCAGAAGGAATAAAAACAATCAAGACTGACTTGTGTCGTACGTGGCCCGAACTACGTTTGCTCTGATCTTTCATGCTGTATGAAAGTACGTAGGCATAGGATGCGATATCCTAGCGAGCAACCTTCCCCTCCTTTCCCGTAGGTAGGCGAACTACGTTGACTCTGATTTCTCGTTCCAGACGGGAATACGTAGGCATAAAGTGCGATACTTTGCCGAGTCATTTTCTTTTCTTTTAACCCTTGACCTGTAGAGTAGATAGAATAACAATCCATACCCGAAAACAAGCGTGGATCCCGTCGAGTACGACGGACGTGAGGGGTGCTAGTACCTTCCCCTTGCGTAACCGACTCCCGAATCCAGGTTTTGGTTGCGACGACCATACCTTTCCCGTGTTGTGCGAGGTTTACTCTGAGCATTTCCTTTCCCTCCTGTGGGATAAATAACGCACGGTGGCGACTCTTCTGTTCAGCCGGCGCCGATTTTCGCAGTAGCGACAGCTGGCGACTCTGCTGGGGATCCAACGTCCCCTGGCTGCTAAGGACTGCGATAGTTCTTATGCATTTGGGATCCAACGTCCCTTAAGAGAGTCAATCCTAACGCTTGTTTTCCCGTCGAGGATTTTGTATGGATTTATATTTCTGACCTTTATTTTCAGCATTATATATATTGGTTATTATTGTTGTATTGTGGGGTGTGACGGGTCTTCTTTGATTGAGAGATAAGCCGGACCTGGGCTTGAGTGCCCCTAGACTTAGAGTAGAGATTAGTGGGCGCGCACGTGCTTTGCATGTCCTAGTGTCCCGCGAAATCTACACTCAGACGAGGTTCTTCTGGTTGGCCTCCTGTCCTGCCCTTTGGGTGGCTCGAGTTGCTGGTTAGTTGGATTGTCGACTCTGGGGACCGATCATTTGGAAGTTTGCTAAGTGAGGCCTCTTCAGGATTTGGTGATGCCACTCCTTCTGGGAATCGTATCATCAACCCTTAAAGTCTGTGACGTCGACGACCGCATAGGATGCCGTACCTTTGTCAGTTACTAGGACATCCACCTGTGAGAGGGTTTGGGGTTATGCAGGTAACTAGACCTTCAGATACCGGTTATTTCTTGATCTGAGATCCTGGGTATTTATGGAGAGTTCTGAGGTCTGTCGGAGACCAGTTGGAGGTATGTTCTGAGGTCTGTCAGAGACCAGTTGGAGATACGTTCTGAGGTCTGTCAGAGATCACTTGGAGAGTTCTGAGGTCTGTCAGAGACCGGTTCGAGATATGATTTGAGGTCTGTCAGAGACCATTCAAAGTTATGATTATGGGGTCTATCAGAGACCAGTATTGGAGCTGTGTATGAGGTCTATCTGAGACCAATGTTTGAGGACTTCTAGAGGGTCTATCGGAGACTTCTTGATATGGTTCAGGCTTCTCAGCCACGACATTTGGTCCCTGTTGCATGTTACTTGCATTGCATCGTTTGCATACCCATTATCATTGCATCCCATTAACGTGTGTCTGTGCTGCAGGTACATTTGCATATTCCCCGGTTTTAGTGTCTGGACTTCTGAGTTTTGATCATGGCCGGTTTAAGGATGACAGTTGCTTATAAGCTACCTATCCCTGATATTGCTCCCCTCCTGGGTCTGATTTCTCTTGCTGATGAGGATGTCCGTAGAAGCTTCAGGCAGAGTTACGGACGGCTGTTGAGTTTGGTTCGCAAAGCCACTGATGATGAATTGAATGGGCTGTACACGCTGATGCAATTCTATGACCCGGCTTTGAGATGTTTCACGTTTGCGGATTTTATCTTGGGGCCTACCATGGAGGAGTATGTAGAGTTTACTGAGCTTCCAGTTCAGAATGTAGTTCCTTTTATTCACTCAGCCGCTGAGCCCAAGTTAGAGGATTTGGCTAAGGCCTTGCATATGAATGCTTTTGAGCTGTTGATGACTTCGTGGCGAGGGGTTCCGGGTTTTTCTCTCCAGTTTCTGGTGGGTAAGGCTCAAGAGTACGCCAAGAATGGGTGTTGGGTGGTCTTTAACGCTATTTTGGCCCTATGCATTTATGGGATAGTGTTGTTCCCTAACTTCCCAAACTTCGTGGACATGGATGCATTTCATCTATTTGTTGCTGGTAACCCAGTACCAACGCTGATCGGGGACTTTTACCATTCGATGCACTACAGGAATGAGAACAGGAGAGGCAAGAACGTCTCTTGTTGCGTGCCTTTGCTGTATATGTGGTTCAAGAGCCATCTTCCCTCGAAGGGACCTTTCGTGGATAGTGCAACCACATCTGACTGGCCAGAGCGTATGATGAGGCTAACTTCTGCAGATATAAAGTGGTTTGATCGAGACTTGCTGGGGTCTGAGCTTATCTTCAGTTGTTCTGGGTACCCTAATGTTCCGTTGATAGGAAGAAAGGGGTGTATCAACTACAACCCATCTCTGTTTGTCCGTCAGTTCGGATATGCGTTGAAGAACCCACCAAAGGAGGAAGAAGTACAGGAATCTCTGTACTTCACCGGTGATTTGAAGGGAGAGTTATTAGCTAAGCTGCAGCATGCCTGGACGCGTATTAACCGAAGAGGGAAGCCGTTGTTAGGGAAAAATGACTGTCAGGCTTATGCACCATACAGAGTTTGGATCCAGGAGAGAGCAAGTCAGTTGCGGATGCCATTTCCAGATGCACCAGTCCTTGTTCCCATTCCGGTAGCAGAGCCAACTACTGTTTCTAGGGAGGCCTACGAGCAAGTTGTGAAAGAAAAAGAAGCCTTGATGAAGATCAATGAAGGGTTAGAGCAAGAGCTAGCCCAGATACGCAGTGAGAAAAACAAGGCCGTGCATGCTTTCCAACAGCAGATCGAACTAGTAAACAGACTAGGGGCTGAGTTGACTGAGGAGAAGAAGAAGCGCGAACGTCTGGGGCAAGAGTTCAGAAGCTCCCATGACATGCTGGAATCCAAAAAGAAAGCGCTCGACGCAGCAAACCGAGAGATTTCTTCTTGCAATAAGACTTGGAATGCTACGCTCACCAACAATAAGAAGAGGGAAGATAAGTTGAAGCAACAAATTTCCGACCTCGAAAAGCAGTTGAAGGCTAGCATTGAGAAGTGTGAAGAAGAGGTGATGTCCAGGTATAGTCTCCAGAAGGCGTTGAACAAAGCTATCGAAGGCAGGAACGAAGCCGTGTCTCAGAAGCGGAAGTTAGAAGATCGCTTCGGAGAAGGGGCATGGGAGGGAACTGTCGGAGACGTACAACGTGTGCTCAAACGAAGAAACCAACTTGTTGAAGGGCTGCTTACCCGACCAGGTCATCCAGAGACCAAGAAGTTGATAGAAGAGTACCGGGCTTATGGGAGTACTTGATCATTTCTTGTATTAACTTGTATGCTTTATTTGATCATCACCAGGATTGTTGGTTGAGGTCATGCCTTTCTTTGTACTCAGTGACATTGTATTCTTGGCTTATTGGTTTTCTATGCAATATATGAGGCTTTCTATGATTCAACTCCGATCTTTGTATTGCTAGCACTGTCACCGCACTGGCACCTTCACACTAGAATCGGGGAATGATCTTCCCTAATGCACAGACACACCTTGCATTGCATTCATATTCATATTGCATTACAGGTAATTTTTGGACGGTATCTTATTTCCCGCTCTGTATCAGGTATTTTCAGGATTGCAGATCAGCACCCGCACCGCTATTCCACTCGCACCAACTGTCGAAGAATCATGGATCAAATGCAGAATGAGATGCAAGATGTGCGCGAGAAGCTAGCCCTCTTTATGCAGACCATGGAGACTATTGAAAAAGGTCAGGAGAATTTGCAAGCCATGGTGCAGCCTCTGTTGGTCAGAAATGCTGGTCACGGTAATGAGGATCATCAGTCTGTGCGAGTCGACACTGTTCATGGGGATGGCACTCCCACACCAGTGGCTCCACCGGTAGTCAATATACCTGCTGTTAATGTCAACAACGCTACCGCTGCTGGAAATGGTAACGTTGGAGCTGGGAACGAGATTGCTGTCCATAACGTTGGGCTTGGTGATATCAACTTGGGTGATAATATGGGAGGCAACGGCTTCGGTAATGCTGGATTCGGGTTCAATGATCAGGGATTCGATAATGCGGGGAAATATGGTTTCAATGCTCAAGGCTTTGGGCAAGACGGATATGGTATGACCAATCAGGGTTACGGAGGTTTTGGAAATGGTAATGGCGCTGGGTTAATGACTTTTGGACCTGCTAGAGTTGTTCCGGGATACGGCAACAGAGGGCGAGGCCCGGTGATGAACCAGATCAGAGCTGGCCGCAATAATGGATATGATGGGTATGGAGCTGGGAATGGTATGTGGCAAGAGGATCAGCAGGAGGACGCTTTCTCCGGTGGAGGTTTCGAGGGACCGATGGATGACTCCCAGAAGATCAGAATGCTAGAAGAGCAAATGAGGGGGTGTCACTTGCGCGAAAATAAGGTGTCGGCATGACAGAAGAGTCGCCACCTTTCGTTATTTATCCCTCAGAGCGGGAAAGGAAACGATCGGAAAAACCTGACGAAAAAAGGGTAAGACAAGGTCATCGCAACCATTGTCTGGGTTCGGGAGTCGGTTACGCAAGGGGAAGGTATTAGCACCCCTCACGTCCGTCGTACTCGACGGGATCCTCGCTTGTTTGTTTACTTGGACGGGTTGGTTATAATCTATCTACCTATCAAGGCTAGCTGAAAAAGAAAAGAAAAATGACTCGGCAAAGCGTCGCACTTTATGCCTACGTATTCTCATCTGAGATCGAGAAATCAGAGTCAACGTAGTTCGACTAACTATGGGTGAAGGGGGAAAGGTTGCTCGCTAGGATATCGCATCCTATGCCTACGTACTTCCACACGGTATGGAAGATCAGAGCGAACGTAGTTCGGGAAACTACGGTTTATTTCCTGTTTTGAAAGAAGTGTTTTTTATTGTGTTTGTGATTTCAACCGCACTAGAGACTATGACCTGAGAGTGAATGCGTCGCATGTCACCCAAAGGGTACCATACTAAACATCCAGACTGTGGAAAAGAAACTCTCCCACAATCCTTTCTCAGATAGCTTAAGGCTCGTAACGTACGAAAGAAATCATTCATGATTACTGTATTTTAAACTGTTTTGAGATGAGAAGAGAACAGGCCCAACTAGGAGGGAGACTATCAAGTCCTACTATTATCATGCCATGGATTCATCCTATGGTTGAGATTTGAACAGGGAACTCCTAGATGTTGTCATGCATAGGTTTCAACCTAAAAGTCTATCATCAAATCCTTATCAAAGGAAATGAGAGTCCTAAGGGATCATGTCCATGATACACCAAAACAGACAAAGCATCAGCTTAACAGTAAAATGCATGCAATGCAAGTGAGGGAGGAATTGTGTGTGGGGCTTCAGCCTCCACAAGCTCGTCTCAACCTCAAGCCAGTCATGAAATAACAGTAATCATACTGAAAATAAACAATATGCTATCAAGCAGTAAACAGTAAACTGCAATCATACAGATAAAAGAAATGAAATGCCATCAGGCAAACAAACCACATGGGCAAGGGAGCTAGGCTCTAGCGAATACCCGCAAGCAAAGCCACGCAATAACAATACAAGCAGAGGGAGCAACTCAACCTCTAATGCAATCATGCTCCTAGATTCTATTTATTCTAGATGGACTTAATCTAATGCAACAGACAAATCAAACAAAACACACAATACAGAAAAGAAAATCAGAAAAAGCCTCAGCTCCTCCAGCAGCAACTCAGTCCTCAGACTTCAATCATCAATTGCTTTCCAGGTATCAACCCTACAACATGAGTATCAACTCATCTTCTCCCTTAAGCTTCAACTTCCTTGATCAGCTCCACCTTCAGGCTTCACTATCTTCAGGGATCTTCAAGTATCAACTTGATCTTCACAAAGTCTTCAGACTTCAACAACCTCCAGGGAATCATCCTCTTCAAAGCTTCAACTTCTATCTTCAATGGCTTCTAGATCTTCCATCAAATCTTTAATACTCTTCATTGCTATCTTCAACAACCCGAATGCTCCAGCAAACAAGATTTAATCAACAAGATGAGATGAGGATGTTAGAGTGCTCACTGACTTCCAAAGGATGCCATTGAGGACTTAACATCAAAGGGAAGGGCTCTCTCAAAGTTCTACCTTATAGGGCCAGGTCACTAATCCCTCCAAAGGAGAGAGGTGAACACCCTTAAGGGACTTTATATCATGGAGAAGGAAGGAGGTGAACAAGACACTCCTTGTTTATTGAATGGAATTATTCTATCTAAAGCTCTACCTATGTACTTATGATCCTATAAACAGAACAAACAAAAGCTAAAACTAAGCTCCTCCTCAAGGTCTTAAAAGTCTTCAATGATGATCCACAAGGTCTTCAACTCAATCTTCAAGGCTCACACACTCAAAGGAGAAGAAAAGAAAGCAAAACAATACAAACTATGCCCTTAAGCAACACACATACTATCCATACATTCAAAAATCAATTAAAAATACTAAAATACTATATAATACTCTAGTAAAATTCTAGGGGATTCTATATATACCTACCTTTAACCCATATATTCCCCATACACTAATATGGCCTATAAAACCCAAAACAAAATTGGTAAGTCTACTTATGCAACCTAAAACCCTAATGTTGAGTACACTAAGACTATGCTTAACAAACTAATCAAATTTTAATCTACAAATTGTGAATTAAATCCTATATGAACTATGATTCAATACCTAACTATTCCAAAAAGAATGGCTCAAAAATCCTAAGGGAAAGTCCTAAAATAAATTCTACAAAATTGAGTACCAACTAAAACCAATTAAAAAGCTATTTACATGGAAAATATACTAAAAATATTAAAAGAAAAATAAAATGGAATTTTATTTATTGATATTTTTCTAGACATGATTATGAACATGTAGAAAAAACAAGAAGTGAAAAATAATCATTTTTGAATTTTATGTGAATTTTATAAAATGCAAGAAAATATAAAGGAATTAGAAATAAAAGAAAATGAAATAAAGGGGATGGGGGGTATCAAAAGTAACTGCGCTCAGTTACTTTCTA
Organism: Lathyrus sativus; assembly: GCA_963859935.3. Taxonomy (NCBI): domain Eukaryota; kingdom Viridiplantae; phylum Streptophyta; class Magnoliopsida; order Fabales; family Fabaceae; genus Lathyrus; species Lathyrus sativus. The sequence continues at coordinate 161,534,149 of OZ012740.1, forward strand.
TGATGGGCCCAGGAAGGGGGGTTCAGATAGAAAATGGCCTAAGCCCATGCGTGTCAGAAAAATAAAAGAAAAATTGAAAAGAAAAATAAAATGGAAACGGTATGAATAGCAATCATTTCCAGTTTATTTTTGGATTGGGCCTTGCGAGGGGGTGTGAGTATCAAAACTTTTGCTGAGCCCAGAATACATCTTTAAGTTAAACGCTGTGTATTGGCTTAGTGACTTCCCTCCGTTTTTGATTTCAAACCATGGCCGTGCGATCAGATGAAAGAGTCAAAATTCTGGGACGATCCAACGGTGGATAACTTGTCTTCTCCGAAATTCCCTTAGGGTTTCAGGCTTAACAGAGTCCATGCACGACTATTCAACCCGATCATTCTCCATGATTACTTGATGAAAACGAGAAATTCAAAACCCTAAAATGATCTACTAATCACAAGGAATCCATTCCTGGTCTTAGTTCTTGCTAACACTCCTTGTAGACCCCAAACAGAGGGCACGAAAGCTAGGGTTTCACCATGCTCTTCTGACATCAACCTTGCTAGAGCTTCAATTTAATGGCATAAACTTGTTCTACATATTGTCCTCATCATTCTACACTATAACATAACCACCAAAACTCAATATACAGTTGGTTCTTAATCTTGCAAGAAATGGCACCCTGCCACGAAACTCCATGGATCTCTCTCAAATCCTCAGAAAATCATCACCTAGCCTAGCATGTTATCCTTACACCTAGCAATCTAACAGTATGCACCTAAATAAGGATCTATGGAGCAAGTTACCAACCTGTCAAATATCAATGGTGAGTGATGTTATGGCTTGATCCAAGACTTGTAATCTTCTCCAGATGCTCCTCCAATGGTGGATGTCTTTCTGTTTGCAAGAATTGAGATGGATGAGGCTTGTAGATGAAGAAATGAAAGCTTGCTTGATTTTGAAGAAATATTGAAATGGCACTTTCTCTCTCACTCTCTCCAATGGACTCAGCAACTTTCACCAACCTTTTCCTCATTGTGATCTACTCTTCTTATAGCAACCAATGGAATAGTCTAGAAACTTATGGAAAGAGCTAGAATGTTATGGAACTTCTCTTGTAATGACATATTGGATCATCTCCTTTCATGCATTAAGACATTCAATTTTGTGTCAAAAACTCCTTACATGAGATATTGGGATTGAATGAGTGAAAAAAACAAGCTAAACCTTGCCTTATGCCAAGTCTCTCAAAGGTTCCTTAATATGCAAGCATGAACTTTACAAAGTAGCCCCCATTTTAAGACCTCAAATCAAAATTCTACTTGAACCATTGTTTTTAAAATGATGTTTGGAGTCAAAATGACATATTGGATGACCTATTTTGGATTTGTGGATCTCCCAAACCAAATTCCAACTTGGATTCATTTAACTTATAAGTCATTTTTAGGTCATTTTTACCCAATCTTGTAAATCCTTGCTACAAGCTTTTTCAACAACTCATGACCACTTTTCTAGGCTTAAAATCCCATTTTGAACAACTTTGATGTTTTGAGTTTTTTCATTTGAGGCTTGGAAATAGGAGATATGGCCTTGGCTTAAAATGACCTATAATCACCAAATGACCAAAATACCCCTGTCTTGTTCAAACCATAAGTTGAGTTCTACAAATCCTATCAAGGACTTATAGTACTCTATAGAAAGCTAAGAAGATTATCTTCAACATTCATGTTGACCAATAGATCATAGGAATCATCCTACTAGGGCAAAAGTTGTCTGCAAGTTGGGTGACTTTCAAGGACCCAGATTCACACACCTCAGCTGACCTGTAATTTGTCAAAACCATAACTTGAGCTCTGCATATCCTATCAAGGACTTCTACCACTAAAATTAAAGCTAAGAACAAGATCTACAACATTCATGTTGTGGGGAAGATGAGATATCAATCACATCTTGAGCTAAAACTGCCTGGAAGATAGGGATCAAACTAGGGGATTTTACACTGACAATCCTTAGAAACCCTAGCTTAAAACTTCTCAAACTCCTCATTCATGATGAGTTGGTCTTGGAATTATCCTTATAGTATCTCAATACCTCATTCCATGATCACATGGCCCTTGGATTAGGTCTCAACCTTCTCCAAATCATCAGTTGACCTAGGGTTGACCCAGTCAAAACCCTAATTCTACCATTCATGGTTGAATCTTCTGAATTCTTGCATAATGACCTCTCTGGGCTTCGTGATGGCTTTCAAGACATCTCATAAGCTTTCTCAAAGCTTCAAGTTCATTCTCAAAGTCTCAGAATCATCTGAGGAGCTCCCACAACTCTCAAGCTATGAAGCACACAACCTTGGTTTCAACCAATTCCTCTGAGGATCTCTTGAAATTTCTGATGAAGGTATCAACCTTCAAACACTTGATGGATAAATAAATGTTGGTCAAATTTTGGGGTGCAACAGCTGCCCCTATTCAAACGGCTTGAACCTGACTGGGTGAGAAGCGAACGGCTCTCAGCCAATCAAGGTGCGAGACGGTTGAATACCGGTAAACCCGAAAATTTGCCAACTGCACGAGCACACGATACTCTGCGGGGAACAAATCTTCGAATACTGCAATACTAGCTGTACGGCAACTAGCTGGGGAGATACTGATCTGACATCGCCGTCGGTTATCCACGTTAACTTCTTATGATATTGCCTTCAGACAACCACAACATTGCCGCTGGAAAACTGAATCTGACATACTCAACATCGCCGCTGGAGAACTGGGTCTGACATCGCCGTCGGAAACAAACATCACTCTGAGAGACACTCGACATCGTCGTCGCACAAACATCATCTCTGCTGGGGATTTAAAGAGTCTGACCTCGTCGTCAAACAAACATTCAACTTCGCCATCGAACACAAACATTCAACCTCGCCGTCGAACACAAACATGATCTGACCTCGCCGTCAAAACAAACATTCAACCTCGCCGTCGAACACAACCACTGAACAATTCTAACCTGAGGTTCACCCCTGGTGAATGGAACAAAAGGTACACTTGTGTATTTGAAACTACTCCGCTGGGAATGAGAGACTTAACCGAGCACGCTCTGATCTGGGGTTCTCCCTCAGAACCATAACGAACCTCCGAATGCTACTGCATACTGAGCCCACCGTAGAACTTCAACATCAAAGCTATATGAAACCCTGGCCCTTGGCCACTTCCAGCTTCAGCTAGAAAGGATCTTCAAGTATTTCTGAAGATAAGCATCCTTGGCCTTCAAGGATGTAAACTTTGCTTGTCGGCAACTCTGCAGGGGGTATCTTCGACTTCAGTCTGAAGAAAATGATCCTTGGCCTTCAAGGATGCATGGACCTGCCTTCAGGCAACTCCGCCTCTGCTATAGAGTATCCGTGACTTCAGTCAGGGATATACTTCGGCCTTCAGTCCGAAAAAATGAATCCTAGGTCATTCATGACCTTGGGGATAACCTTGCCTTCAGGCACCTTCGCTTCAGCTTGGGAAATCTGTGACCTCAGTCAGAGAAGTGGTATCCTGAGCCATTCATGACTCTGCGGGGATTCAAACACTTTGCCTTCAGGCAAACTCAACTTCAGCTGGAGAAACATCTTCAACTTCAGTCAGAAGAAACGCTAGTCCGGTTATACCATAGCCCTCAGGCCTCGACTTCAGTCGGGAAAAACCGCTAGTCAATGTGGTACCATAGCCTTCAGGCCTCGACATCAGTCGGGAAAACCACAATTCGCTTGATCGTAATCAATCATCACCTCAGGACAACTGACTTGGTCTTCAGGCCACCACGGATCACTTTGCAAACTTTGGAACCTTGTCTTCAGCCACACGTTGATCCATCAACAAGGAACTCTGAATCCACAGGAACATTCTGATATCGCCTTCAGGCGTTTGCGAAGTCAATCTTCAGATTAGACATCACTGTTGGAGCAAACATATCACGCTACTAAGAACTTCAAGAATCATCTTGAACAAACAACTCCGTTGGGCACCTTCAAGAATCATCTTGAACCGATAACCTTTCTGGAGACTTTATTCTGCTGGGTATTCCAGGAATCTTCCTGGGCAACTCTTGTTGGGGACGCTACTGGGGAGCTCAAGAATCATCCTAAGCAACCAACTCGGGAAACTGCATTGAGGTCTTAAGAATCATCTTAAGCAAACGGCCCTGCTGAGGAACTCAAGAATCGTCTTGAACTGAAGACTTCGCTGGGGATCTCAAAAATCATCTTGAGCGAGCGACTGTGGGGATTACACCGGGGCCTTAAGAATCATCTTAAGAAAGCGACCTCGTTGGGGAGAATATCAGGAATCGTCCTGAGCAACTGGTCTTTTGGTGGAACACCTGTAAAACAAGAATGATAATAACCTAGATCATGCTTATGATGCATATGCTTCTGCGCCATGCCCCACACGGTGGAAATGCTATGCGTCTATGCTGCATGTTATTCATTTATGCTAAGTGCTATGCATTCATGCTAAATGTTATGCAACCATGCACGATGATGCAATCCCGTCAGCAAAATAAATGCCGAGGGGGAAATCCTCCTGTCAAGGAGAAAGAACTACTCAGATAAGGGAATCATCCTGCTGAGGAGAAAACTGCATGCCAATATCAATCGGACTCCGCCTGGGGAATTGATCTTCCGTTGACTGCTGCAGGGAAAACAACTTCAGTTGATCTGCTGCAGGGGAACGAAGCTCTACGAGAACTTGGGCCTGCTGATATCAATCGCGAGCATAAACTGCGGGGCCTTCTCGGCTACTCTTCTGGGGATAACAACTCTGCGGGGAAACAACTTCAGCTGCTCCACACTCCACTGGGGAAAAACCAATCATGATCTGATCACCTTCCAAGGACTCGGCTCTCTCAGACATCTGCAAACTCGGATGAGGAAGGAGAAGTCATTCTGCTTCGCTGGAGAGAGTGCGACTCTGGGGAAATACAGCATCAGCTGTTTAATGCTCTGCTAGGGAACATCCACTCAAGGTCCCAACTGCTTCCGAGAATTCGGCTCTCTTGGGGGTTTGCGAACTCCGCCGGGGAAGGAGAAATCATTCTACTTCATTGGAGAGTACAACTCTGATGAGGAATATCAATTCCGCTGGGGAAGAAGGAATCATCCGCCTTCGGGGGAGAGTACGACTCGGCAGGGGAATACAGCATCCGCCGTTCCTACACTTTACTGGGGAAGGGGGAATCATCCGACTTCGGGGGAAAATACAACTCTGCAGAGGAATACAACATCAGCTGCTCCAACACTCTACTGGGGAAGGAGAAGTCATTCTACTTCGGGAGAGAATACGGCTCTGGTGGGGAATCTCAATTCCGCTGGAGGCTTCAGTCTGGCACCATCAGTTACTGCATCCCTCGGCATACGAACAGCTTCCTACAAGACTTGCACTTGTGACCCGGTGCTGGGGGAATGAGCTTTGCCCTTGACTCAGCTGATAAGCGACGTTCCTCCAGGATGCGTCTGCTTGGGAAAGAGAATCATCTCTGCCTGGGGAAACATATCAATGCTCACTATCCTGCGTTCAGATTCTGCGGAGGAGAGACTACTGAACTCTGCTGGAGAAAGAGGGCTCGCCCTGCTTCGGGGATGCGCACGGCGCATCTTCTGGAAGATGCTACACCTGCAACAACACAAACAAACAGACAAGATACCCTCTTTAAAGGGGCCTATCAAGGTTATTATCTCGTGACAATATTCAGGTAATTAATTGTTTCAACAATCAATGGGCCTGGGCCCGTAAGTTTATGTATGCGCATTTTATCAAAAACATCGGCGCTTTCATTCGCAAACAAAACAGATAAATGCTAAGCAGGCAAGCGGAATTGCAGAATAATATGCATTTTATTGATGGTGAACCCCTGAATGGGAAAAAATGTTTTACAACAGAGGTAAGCTCCTGGAATGAGGAAGCCGCGCAAAAATAGAACATAAATATACATCAGTATATACAAATGTCGGCAACGAGGCGTAGACGAACACCATGAGTTGATCCCTCTAAGACCCACTCGACTTCGATACTTCTCCGACGCTTCAGCTTCGGAAGAGATTGATTCAGATAAACGGCCCTCAGGTCCTCCAAACCACTAAACAATGAAAGTCCACACACGGAACGCAGTCATTTGCCTATTCAAATCCCTAACTTTTGCGTGAACCGTCCTTTACGGGTTTTCAGTTCACCGGGATACCCTTTTTTGTCGAAGCCGCCCAGTGTAGGTTTTCGACTTCGCGGGTGTACATTTTTTCAATATATCCCTAATTTTTGCCCGAACCTTTTATTCTGTTTTTGGTTCGCCGGGATGCCCCTTTTTTGCCTGGACTCTTTCTTTTTTGTCCAGCGGGTCTCTTTCAAGCAAAGTATTTTTTAACTGCGTCCGCGTTCACCGGGGATGCAAAATCTTCACCATCCATCGTGGATAACAACAAAGCTCCTCCCGAGAAGACCTTGCTGACGACATACGGCCCTTCGTAATTCGGAGTCCACTTGCCCCGGTGATCGGAGTGTGGCAGAAGAATCTTCTTCAGGACGAGATCACCCGTCTGAAAGCTTCTAGGACGCACCTTCTTATCATAAGCTTTCTTCATTCGGCTCTGGTACATGCGACCAAATGCAATCGATGCTAACCTCTTCTCGTCCATCAGGCTGAGTTGGTTCAAACGATTCGTAATCCATTCTGCCTCGTCGAGTTTCACATCAACCAAAACTCGCAAAGAAGGAATCTCCACTTCTAACGGTAGGACAACTTCCATACCGTACACCAAGGAGAAAGGAGTTGCCCCGGTCGACGTACGCACCGTCGTACGATAACCGTGCAAGGCAAACAGCAGCATCTCGTGCCAATCTTTGTACGTCACAACCATCTTCTGAACAATCTTCTTTATATTCTTGTTGGCGGCTTTGACGGCGCCATTCATCTTTGGCCGGTAAGGAGATGAGTTGTGGTGTTCAATCTTGAAGCTCTGGCACAGCTCCTTCATCATCTTGTTATTCAATTTCGAACCATTATCAGTAATGATCCGCTCGGGAACTCCATAACGACAGATGATGTCCCTCTTTATGAATTTAGCTACCACCTGCTTGGTCACATTAGCGTACGAGGCTGCCTCCACCCATTTGGTGAAGTAGTCGATAGCTACCAGAATGAAACGATGACCATTGGATGCAGTGGGCTCGATCTTGCCTATCATGTCGATGCCCCACATGGAGAACGGCCAAGGGGAGGACATGAAATTCAATGAGCACGGCGGCACATGAACTTTATCAGCATAAATCTGGAATTTATGACATTTCTTCGCGAATCTGAAGCAATCCGACTCCATAGTCATCCAGTAATACCCTACTCTCAGGATCTTTCTCGTCATGGCATGCCCGCCGGCGTGCGTACCAAATGTGCCCTCATGGACTTCTTCCATGAGCATACTCGCCTCTTTCTCATCTACACATCTGAGTAGCACGAGATCGTGGTTTCTTTTATACAAAACTCCATCAGGATTGAGATAAAAATTTCCAGACAGCCTCCTCAGAGTCTTCTTATCCTGGGTTGACGCACCCGCAGGATACTCCTTAGTCATAAGGAAAGTCTGGATGTCATGGAACCATGGCTTTCCGTCGGCGGCATCCTCGATTGCAAAGACAAATGCCGGTCTGTCAAGACGCGAAAGCACAATGCTTGGAGCTTCATTCCAAAGATTGACTTTATACATTGAAGCCAACGTGGCTAAGGCATCAGCCATCTGATTTTCAGCCCTGGGTACATGATGGAGTTCAACTCGATCGAAGAACGGAAGCAGCCTCCTGGCATAATTCATGTACGGCACCAAATTCGCTTGACGAGTTTCCCACTCCCCTTTAATCTGATTGATTACAAGCGCTGAGTCACCATATACGTCTAGATTCTTGATTCTCAAATCAATTGCCTCTTCTAGACCCATAATACATGCTTCATACTTTGCTTCATTGTTGGTAACTGGAAACGTCAGTCTCGCAGTAAACGGGATGTGGGATCCGTGAGGAGTCGTGATGATAGCCCCGATACCACTTCCATAGGAATTAACCGCTCCATCGAATATCAACTTCCACTGAGACTTCCTATCTGGCCCTTCATCGGGCAATGGCTCATCGCAATCCTTCGCTTTGAGAAACATAATATCCTCGTCAGGGAATTCAAACTTCATCGGCTGGTAGTCTTCGATTGGCTGTTCGGCAAGGTAATCAGACAATACGCTTCCCTTAATGGCCTTCTGGGAGACGTACTGAATATCATATTCTGTTAACACCATTTGCCACCTGGCAATCCTGCCCGAAAGAGCCTGCTTCTCAAAGACGTACTTGATCGGATCCATCTTCGAAATTAGCATAGTGGTGTGATTGAGCATATACTGTCGCAGACGTTTGGCAGCCCAAGCTAGTGCACAACAGGTCTTCTCCAGCATCGAGTATCGAGATTCACACTCAGTGAACTTTTTACTCAAATAATAAATGGCATGCTCTTTTCTGCCCGTCTCGTCATGCTGACCGAGAACACACCCCATACTATTCTCCAGAACCGTCAGGTACATGATTAATGGCCGTCTAGCCACTGGGGGTATCAAGATTGGAGGCTCTTGAAGATACTACTTTATTTTGTCGAATGCCTTCTGGCAATCCTCATTCCACGTAATCTCCTGATCTTTCTTTAAAAGCTTGAACATCGGTTCACAAGTGGCCGTGAGCTGAGAGATAAACCTTGCAATGTAGTTTATTCGGCCCAAGAAACCACGAACTTCTTTTTCTGTTTTCGGCGCTGGCATTTCTTGAATAGCTTTTATTTTCGCAGGATCAACTTCAATACCTCGTTCACTAATGATAAACCCCAATAACTTTCCGGACCGCACTCCAAAAGTGCACTTGCTAGGATTCAGCCTAAGCCTCTCAAAAAGTTTCAATAAGTTGACCAGATGCTCTTCCTCCGTTTGGGACTTTGCAATCATGTCATCAACATAGACCTCGATCTCATGATGAATCATATCATGAAACAAAGTTACCATTGCTCGCTGGTAAGTGGCCCCTGCGTTCTTCAGACCGAAGGGCATTACCTTATAGCAAAATGTTCCCCAGGGGGTGATAAACGTCGTTTTCTCCATGTCCTCCCGTGCCATCTTAATCTGATTGTAACCGGAGAAGCCATCCATGAACGAAAACACGGAAAACTGGGCTGTGTTGTCGACCAACACATCGATATGAGGCAACGGGAAATCATCCTTAGGGCTCGCCCTATTCAAATCCCGATAATCGACGCACATGCGTACCTTACCGTCCTTCTTCGGTACAGGCACTATATTGGCGACCCACGGAGGGTAAGTGGTAACGACTAGAAATCCTGCGTCCAACTGCTTCCGGACTTCTTCTTTGATTTTTACAGCCATATCTGGTCTCGTCCTCCTAAGCTTCTGCTTGACTGGAGGGCAATCTTCTCGCAACGGCAAGCGATGAACCACGATGTCTGTGTCAAGTCCGGGCATATCTTCGTATGACCAAGCAAAGATGTCACTATACTCTCGAAGCATCTCGACCAGTCTATGCTTGACATCATTCTGTAGCGCAGCCCCTACTCTGACATTTCTGACGAGCTCTTCAGAACCCAGATTTATGATCTCAATATCTTCCTCGTGAGGCAGAATAACCTTTTCCTCTTGTCTCAACAAGCGGGCCAACTCTTCCAGAAGGTCCTCGTCTTCATCAATCTCATCCTCGGCTTGATAGATCGGGCAATCGAAGTCGTAGTGAGCCGTAGAGGGTCCAGAGTCGATGTCGTCTGTTATGTGGATCCTGCAATAACAAGGGTTAAGCTTAAAAGCAAGAATATGCAGGTTAGCACAAACCTCGTTGCCATTTTGCTGTTTTTCAAAATAAACATAAAACAGGAATAACAGTGAACACAACATTTGAGTACGAAGAAAACGCCTTTTATTTATTAACAAAATGCATGTACATAATCCAACAAGGCCCTGACAATAAAACCACTATGCCCCGGGAAGGACACAGGGTTGTACAAAGATTGTAAAAAGCAAATCATTACTTTTTACTTGTCAGCTGGATAATCTCCTTGATGGTCCAATTGTTGAGGCGCTCGCCTGGCTTGCTTGGTTGAATCCAGGCGTCAAGATCACAATCGCTATCCCCGCTGTCCTCAGACGCTGCGTTGATGCTTTCGAAAATCACTCCGCCCTTGGTGAATAGGATCGGCCCCTTCCCACGAGATGAAGACGAAGAAGATGAAGCTTCAGCTTCAGGAGAATACCCCAATCCAAACTTATCCTGCTTGATCGGTACCTCCAACACATGCCCCCAGCCTGGGGTGGAACCGGCTTCGACGACGGCCCGAGCTTCTTTGAATGAGGAGAGATTCATCTCTTTCTTCTCTGCGACGACAGGAGCTACCTCTTTCACCTTGACGGTTTCAAATGCTTGGCAGAGAGTTTCATGGATTTCGCCGTCCATTTCAACATATTTAAAGGATGACAAGTGGCTCACCATGATGTCCTCCTCACCACAGACGGTTACTATGCTTCCCCCGACAGCATATTTGAGCTTTTGATGCAGCGTGGACGTCACGGCACCAGCAGCATGGATCCATGGCCGACCTAAGAGGCAACTGTAGGCAGGCATGATATCCATGATATAGAAAACTGTATCGAACGTCTCCGGACCAACTTGAATCGGCAGGGTCAACTCTCCGAAAACGTGGCGCTTAGTTCCATCAAAGGCTTTCACCACCAGATCACTGGGTGTGCAAAGCAATCCACGAGTGTCCAACTTCATTAGTGCCTTCTTCGGCAGCACATTAAGCGACGAACCCGTATCCACCAGGACATGCGACATGATCGTGCCCCTGCACTCTATCGAGACGTGCAAGGCGCTGTTGTGATCTCTCCCTTTAAAAGTCAGCTCTAAATCTGTGAATCCCAGCCCATTGCCAGCGTTAACATGGGCTACCACCTCTTCTAGCTGATTTACTAATATCTCCTGCGGCACGTAGGCAGCGTTCAATACCTTCAGTAATGCGTTGCGGTGCGCCTCAGAACACAGCAACAAGTTAAGAATAGAGATCTTTGACGGAGTCTGATGAAGATGATCTACAATCTTGTAGTCGCTCTTCTTGATTAACCGCATGAACTCTTCGGCATCTTTAACTAGCAAATCCTTCTCTGCCCCACAAGGGACCTCTTCAACGGCTTTGCTTTTACCCTTATCCACAGCGTCAGCTCGGACCACTTTCTCTGCCGCAACCTCTGCTGGCGCAAACACTCTACCGCTTCGAGTAATACCACCGACTCCTGCGAGACTCTGCACAGTCGATCCGTATGGCTCAAGCTCTATCTTCTGACCATTGCAGTAGACTTCGGCGCCGTAATGCCATGGAACGACGTTAGTGCTCTCGAATGGGATTGGCCCGGCTCTAGTAATAGTAATGGTAGGTGGTCGGGCACAGAAATAGTAATAGGTTGATGAGGAATAGTGATGGTGGCAACTTCATCTGCCTGCTTCAGCACGACCTCCCCTGATGCACTTTCAACGCTCCGGCTGAATTGCAAAATACCCTCAGACATCAGACTCTGGATACCTTCTACCAGCTGCTCACACCCATCAGGAAGTGTAGCACAAGCCATACATAACTCTCCGCATCCAGGGAAGAAGCCTTTCTTCAGCAACTTAGCCTTGACAAAACTAAGCGGCGTCTTCAAGTCTTTGACATCAGTCAGCAAGTCTGCACTCTCCTCCATGATAACAGCGTTTACTCCGCCTCCCCTATGATGAGGCATAGGGTTTTTGGTGACATTGGGCACACTATCAGAAAAGTTAATGACCTTGGCGTCTACCAGGTCCTGCACTTTGTGCTTAAAAGCTTTACGGTTCTCAATCGTATGGCCTGGTGCCCCAGTATGGAAATCACAAGTATCATTTGCGTCATACCCCGGTGGTGGTGCCCCTGTCAAGGGAGCCAACGTCCTCTTTTGCACTAACTGAAGCTGAAGCAACGTTTGCAGAAGTTGCGCATACGACATAGGTGGAGCTTCGAAGTGACGATTTGCCAAAGGAGCCCGATTCTGATATTTCCTATACCCCTGTTGATTCTGCTGCTGCGGTTGCTGCTATTGCTGCTGCTGCGGAGCCGCTGGGATATTTATGCTAGCAATCTGCTGCTGAGGGCCCTTGCCCTTTCTCCGAGCATTGGTGACAGCACTGGCATCTCCTTCTCGACGCTTGCCAGCGTAGGGTTTCTTACCACCTCCTCCAGCTGAGGATGATTCGCCTTGAATTTTTCCGATTTTTATACCGTTCTCGACGTGCTCGCCCATAGTGATGAGAGCCGAGAATGTCCTCGACATGCCACTGACCAGCTTTTCATAGTAGATTCCAGGAAGGGTAGCCACGAACATTTGCACTAGCTCGCGCTCAACCATCGGAGGTTGAACCCGAGCAGCCAACTCACGCCACCGCTGGGCGTACTCTTTAAAGCTTTCATTGTTCCGCTGGGAGAGATTCTGGAGCTGAACTCGGTTGGGGGCCAAGTCGCTATTGTACTGATAGTGGAGGACGAACGCTTCAGCGAGGTCTTTCCACGTGCGCACTGTAGCGGGCTCCAAGCCCATATACCATTCGAGGGATGGACCAGAAAGACTATCTTGGAAGAAGTGCATCAGCAACTTCTCATCGTCAGAATAGGCGGACATCTTTCTATAATAAGATCGAAGGTGAACACGAGGGCAAGTAGTACCCTTATACTTCTCAAAGACAGGCACCTTGAACTTATGAGGCACCTTGAAATCAGCAATTAACCCGAGCTTGGACATATCAACGCCCAATGTGTTCTGATTTTCAATGTCTCTCATTTTGTCTTCCAGCGCTTTGAACCTGAGTCGAGCTTCAGCATTCAACTCTGCTTCTACACCTCTTTGGGAAAACACGTCATCCTGATGGTCCTCAAGCCACGGTTGAGGCACCAACAGATTTCCGACACCAGCGTTGCCGTTGCCCGGCCCTATATTAACATTGGCTCCCAGGCTACCATTGCCGACGCCTGCCGCGTTGAGTCCGATATTAGTCATCAGATTGCCATTAGCACTGCCGTTGCCCCCGGAAACAGGAACAACATTCTGTGGAGCATCCACTGGAGGAGGAGTAGGCACAGCCCCTCCATGAAGTATGTCATTACTATCAACCCTGGAGATCAGAGGTTGAACCAAAGTACGAAGCTGGTCCTGACCGTTAGCGACCACTTGCATCAGTTCCATAAAACGATCCATCCGTTCACGGAGCTCTTGAACATCTGACTGCACCTGATCCATGATCCTAGTCTGATTAGTGCGAGTTGAGTAACGGTGAATGAGTCTTTGATCAATCCTGGAGACCGGAAGCAGCTCGGAACCTGTGAACCTGAAAAACCTGTCAACATTAAAGGTTAGGAAAAGCAATAAAATGTACGCCATGCAAATGCTTCATGCAGATGCATGCGTGTGTCTGTGTGCGTGGGAGATTTCCCCCGATCCTAGTGCCTTAGTGCCAGTGCTGATAATAATAAGAGGAAGAAGTCTGAGCCCAATCATGGAAACATCAATCTCATATATATATGGAAAGGCCTGTCAAGGCGGTACACAGTATCAGCGAGTACAAAACAAATCAACAGCATGACCTCAGCCAACAAGTCTGGTGATGGTCAGCATACAGCAAAGATCAAAACAACAGGAATACAACTAGTCAAGTACGGCCACGGGCGCGATACTCTGCTAATAACTCCTTCGTCTCTGGATGATCTGGCAAAGTGAGCAACCCCTCGACGAGTAGTTCCCTCTGCACGATGGTGTGCTGAAGCCCCTGAACTGAACTTTCCCAAGCTCCTTCGCCAAAGCAGTCCTCCAGTTTCCGCTTCTTAGACTCAAACATCAGCTTATGCTCCTTCAGGTTAGCAAGGGCTTTGTTGAGTCGGCCTTCGGCGGCGTATCTGCGGGCGGTCTCTTCATCAAACCTCCACTCACTGTCCTTGACTTCGGCTTCCAGCTTAGAGATCTGCAACATCAGCTTGTCCTCTCGCTCCTTCCTGGTGGCCAGGGAGGTCTTCCAATGCTGGTCGAACTTAGATATCCTCCGATATGCCTCCTCCAAATGCTGCTTCTTCGTAGCTAGTACATCATTAACAGCCCTGAAGTCTTGACCCAAGTTTTCCCGATCAGCAATCTGCTTTGCCAAGTCTGCACCCAGTTGGTTTACCGACTCTGTTTGCTTTTTGAAGGCATGCACGGCTTCGTTCCTTTCACTTCGAAGCTGAGCTAACTCTTTCTCTAATTCTGCGTTCGCCCGCTTCAGTTCATCCCGCTCGGCTAATACCTGGTTGTGCTGATGAATGGACACAGTGGTAGGCTCTTCGACTGGTGGAGGACTCTCTGGTCTGACATGAGGAAATGGCATCCCTATAGCGTTGGCTCTGGCTCTGATCCAAGCTGAATAAGGAGGGTAGGCTTGACTGTTGCTCTTTCCTAACAAAGGTTTTCCCCTCTTGCTGATACTGTTCCACGCACGCTGAAGCTTGGACAACAAATCCCCCTCTAGAGCACCTGTGAGGTACAGAGATTCCTGTACCTCTTCCTCCTTCGGTGGAGTCCTCAAAGCATATGCAAACTGACGAACTAGCAATGACGGATTATAGTTGATGCAACCCTTCCTACCTATCAGAGGTACATTAGGAAACCCACTACAACTGAAGATCACCTCGGTGCCTAACCTGTCTCTGTCAACGAACCAATCAATATCTTCTGCAGACAAACTCATCAGACGCTCAGGCCACTCAGCTGTGGCTGCAGATAAGACAAAGGAACCCCTCTTGGGCAAATGACTATCAAACCATTTGTACAGCAACGGTACGCAGCATGATACATTCTTCCCTCTCCGGTTCTCATTCTTGTAATGCACTGAGTGATAGACGTCTCCGATCAGAGTAGGGACTGGATTCCCTGAGGCGAAGATGTGAAATGCATCAAAGTCTACGAAATCAGGCATGTTGGGGAACAGGACAATGCCATATATACATAGAGCAAGGATGGCATTAAATGCATCCCAACATTTATCCTTAGCGCACTGCTGAGCTTTAGCTATCAGAAACTGCAGGGAGAACCTAGGAACCTTGTTCCAACTCGTCACTACTAACTCAGAGGCGCCCAAATGGAGTGAAGAAGCTAAACCAGCCAGATCAGGCTCAGCGTCCATGTGGACAAAAGGCATCTGCCCTTTGATAGGCACACCCAACATATCATCATACTCTTCCAGCGTCGGCGCGAGAACGAAGTCCTAAAAAGTGAAACACCTCAGAAGAGGGTCATAGAACTGCAGAAGAGCATGTAACCCATTCAACTCGGACGTAGAAGGTTTGCAGACCAGAATGAGCAACCTGCCATAAGACTTCCTGAACCTATCCCTCACAGAATCACCTGCTAGAGCTATCAACCAAGTCAACTTCGACACATCAGGGGTCGGGAACTTGTACGCAACAGTCTTTCTGAGAGAGGCCATAATAACAGTAGGAGGCGAGAAATCCTGGATCGGGGAAACGGTACCTGCAACACAGACACACGTTAATGGAATGCAAATGAACATGCAAACTAATGCAAAATGCAGGCAATGCAATAATATATCCAGAGAGCTGCTGTGGAGATTCTGTATCAACAATCACTGATGAGAAGAAAACCCCGGTGTAAGACCACTAATCTGATCTGCTAATAATGACCATCTGATAGGACCATATACATAAGATCAAAATTCTGCTCTGTCGAGAACAAATGGCTGATAATAAGGACCTCGGATGTATGATCAAGAAACATCTGCTGATGAAGTCTTCAGACCCCAAATCAAAAATCTACCCTATCAAGAACAAACATACAGCTGCTGATGAGATCTTCAGACCCCACTCAAAATCTGCTCTATCAAGAACAAACAACATCTGCTGATGAGATCTTCAGACCCCACTCAAAATTTGCTCCATCAAGAACAAACCACTGACGACAATACTCTGATCAAAACCTGCTCTATCAAGAACAGACAAACACCTGATGATAAGATCCTCTGATCAAAAACTTGTTCTATCAAGAACAGACAAATTTGCCATCGAGAACCTTGGTACCAACATAACTGATTCACTGTCAAGAAAACCAGGTAGTCTGAAGGTCAAAGTTTCCTGCAATGAACCCAATCCCGCTCACAGGTATGGCCCTAAACTGACTCAAGGTATGGCATCCTATGCGTTCATCAGTGTCACAGACTTTCAAAACTGACGATACGATTCCCAGAAGGAGTGGCATCATCAAGTCTTGAAGAGGCCTCACTTAGCTGAATCACAAATGATCGGTCCCCAGAGTCGACAATCCACCAAACCAGCAACCGTCTCAACCCAAAGGGTTGAAAGTGAAGCCAACCGGATGAACCTCGTCTGAGTGTGGATTTCATGAGACACTAGTGCCTGCAAAGCAAGCACGCGCCCATTAATTTCCACTCTAAGTCTATAGTGCACTCAAGCCTGGGTCTGGCTTCTCACTCATCAGAACTCCCATCCCACAACAGCACAAATAATCATATTATACTGAAAATAAAATGCGGGAAATAAAGAGCAGATTGTTGCAAGGGGGTGTTTATCCAGGATGTGACGAGTATTGCTTGGAATGTTGGACCCTAGCTGGGGGGTGTGATGAGTTAAAGAAAGGTATTCAGGCTTTAATAGATAGCGGCACGTTGCAGTTTGACCGAGCAGCGATTGAAGAGCCTGCAGGGGCAGTAGCAGATAATCAAAGTGATGTGGCCACTGTAACGATTCCTCGAAAGACAATCACTATAACAACACCGGTTCAGCGACCACCGATCACCATAACTAAGGCCGGACCAATCCCGTACGAGAGCACAAAGGCAGTCCCATGGTCATATGGGTTGGAAGTATATTGTGACGGAATAAAGATCGATGTTAATAAGCAGCCAGCCGAGACTGTAGAGAACGTTGTCGGTTCAGGAGGTATGACGAGGAGTGGTAGGATCTTCATATCGCCTGAAGTGGAGGCCGAAAGACTGGCAAAGGGGAAAGGAAAGATGGTTGAAAACGTCCCAGTGCAGGCAAGCGAAAAAGCATTGGCATCGAAAGATGTAGAAGAATTCATGCGCTTGATCCGTAAAAGTGATTATAAGATTGTGGAGCATCTGCAACAGACGCCGTCCAAGATATCTATCCTGTCGTTGCTATTGTGTTCTGAAGCTCACAGAAATGCTTTGTTGAAAGTCCTGGATACTTCCTTCGTACCCCAA
Source organism: Lathyrus sativus (assembly GCA_963859935.3). NCBI lineage: Eukaryota > Viridiplantae > Streptophyta > Magnoliopsida > Fabales > Fabaceae > Lathyrus > Lathyrus sativus. Next base: position 161,551,476 of record OZ012740.1, read on the forward strand.
GACGTCTCCGTGAATCAGCTGGAAGGGGTGTTGGCACATGTAAATGCAGGCCACAGCTTGGGCTTTACTGACTTTGATTTGACCCCGAAAGGGAGAGATCATAATATGGCGCTGCACGTATCTGTCGAGTGTAGAGGATCAGTCATGTCGCATGTATTGGTCGACACCGGATCATCCTTGAATGTGCTGCCCAAGAAAGCGATGATGAAGCTGGATGTCAGAGGAATCCTGTGCACGCCCAATGACTTGGTGGTTAGGGCTTTCGATGGCACGTGGAGAACAGTCTTTGGATCGATAACACTGCCTCTACAGGTGGGGCCGGAGGTGTTCGCAACTGAATTTTATATCATGGACATCCAGCCTGCGTATAGCTGCCTGCTCGGAAGACCTTGGATTCATGGGGCTGGGGCAGTCACGTCTACTCTGCATCAAAAGTTGAAATATATGGTGGGAGACAGCGTAGTCACCGTATGCGGAGAAGAAGACATCCTGGTCAGCCATCTGTCGTCATTTAAATATGTGGAGGTCGATGGAGAGATTCACGAAACACCCTGCCAGGCATTTGAAGGGTTGCGTATCGAGGACAAAGGTCCCGGGCCGAGCAAAGTGTCGGAGATAGCCGTCTCGTCGTATAAAGAGGCCCAAGCTCTGGTGGAGGCAGGAGAAGCAAAGGGCTGGGGCAAAGTGTTGGATATTCCTGTGAAGATGGACCGGTTCGGGCTAGGATACCAACCGTCGTCGTCAACACCTGCTGTGGGAGCACCCCATTTCAGAGGGCCAATAACCATCTCTGCTAGTGGAGTATGTCATGAGACTATCAATGCTGCTTCGGAGTCCGACGAAGGAGACAGCGACTGTGATATGGATGCCTGGATTCAGCCAAGCACGCCAGGACAGGGATTGTGCAACTGGTCTATTCAGGAGCTTGTTCCTGTGACTCTTAAACAGTAATGCTTTGTTTTATTAATTGTTGAACAATCTGATGTCCTGCCCGGGGCATCATGATTTGCTTAGGGCTGTGCTGTTATGAACATTGCGTGTTTATCATTAAATAAATGACATTTTTTCATGTGCAAATATTGCGATCTCTGTTTTTCTTGTTTTGTATTTTACAATAAAATGGCAACGTGGTTATTCGCTTTATACGCATTTTGAAGCATTTAACCATTCCTTTTGCAGGATCACATTTTCAGATGACATCCTTGAACCACCTATGACTCGTCCCGACTTCGAGCACCCGGTATGTCAGGCCGAAGAAGAGGTTGTCGAAGATAGTGACATTCCCGAAGAACTGTCTTGGTTGGTGAAGCAAGAGAAAAGAGTCATTCTGCCTCACGAAGAGGTCATCGAAATCATTAATTTGGGGTCGGAAGGGGTTGAGAAGAATATTCGTATCGGAGCCGCGCTGCAGAGCGATATCAAGCGAAGACTGGTTGAAATGCTCAGAGAGTATAGTGATGTATTCGTTTGGTCGTATGAAGACATGCCAGGGCTCGATACAGATATGGTGGTGCACCGTCTTCCATTGAAAGAAGAATGCCCGCCGGTCAAACAAAAGCTTCGCAGAACTAGACCAGACATGGCAGTGAAGATCAAAGAGGAAGTTCAAAAACAGTGGGATGCTGGTTTCCTGGCTGTGACAAAATATCCCTCATGGGTTTCTAACATCGTACCAGTGCCAAAGAAGGATGGCAAGGTTCGAATCTGTGTGGATTATAGGGACTTGAATAAGGCGAGCCCAAAGGATGATTTTCCACTGCCTCATATCGACGTGCTAGTTGACAATACTGCTCAATACTCCGTATTCTCCTTCATGGATGGCTTCTCAGGCTATAATCAGATTAAAATGGCGCCAGAGGATATGGAGAAGACTACTTTCATAATGCCTTGGGGAACATTTTGTTATAAAGTGATGCCCTTCGGTTTGAAGAATTCTGGGGCAACGTATCAGCGTGCGATGACGACTCTTTTTCATGATATGATGCATAAAGAGATCGAAGTTTATGTTGACGATATGATTGCCAAATCCCAGACGGAGGAAGAGCATCTGGTAAATCTGTTGAAGTTGTTCAAAAGGCTTAGGAAGTTCAGGCTGAGACTGAACCCTAACAAATGCACCTTCGGGGTGAGATCGGGTAAACTGCCGGGGTTTATCGTAAGCGAAAGAGGAATAGAGGTCGATCCTGCAAAAATAAAAGCAATTCAAGCGATGCCGACGCCTAAAACAGAAAAAGAGGTGCGCGGGTTTTTAGGAAGGTTGAACTACATCGCCCGGTTCATATCTCACCTAACTGCTACGTGTGAACCATTGTTCAAGTTGCTGAAGAAAGATCAAGCTGTAACGTGGAACGAAAATTGTCAAAAGGCGTTCGATAAAATAAAGCAGTATTTGTAGGAGCCTCCTATTTTGATACCCCCAGTGGCAGGGAGACCCTTGATTATGTATTTGACGGTTCTTGAGGGAAGCATGGGTTGTGTTCTCGGTCAACACGACGAGACAGGAAGAAAAGAGCATGCGATCTACTACTTGAGTAAGAAATTTACAGATTGTGAATCTCGATATTCAATGCTTGAGAAAACTTGTTGCGCGCTAGCCTGGGCCGCCAAGCGTTTGAGGCAATACATGCTGAACCATACAACCATGCTCATCTCGAAGATGGACCCTATCAAATATGTATTCGAAAAGCAGGCCTTATCAGGGAGAATTGCCCGTTGGCAGATGGTCTTGACTGAATACGACATCCAATACGTCTCGCAGAAGGCTATAAAAGGGAGTGTACTGTCTGAGTACCTGGCAGAGCAGCCTATTGAAGATTACCAATCGATGAGGTTTAATTTTCCTGACGAGGATATCATGTACCTAAGGATGAAAGATTGCGAAGAGCCGTTGCCAGACGAAGGACCAGAGTTGGGTTCCAAATGGAAGATAATATTTGACGGAGCTGTGAACGCTTACGGTAACGGAATAGGGGCAATCATCACTACTCCACACGGATCGCACATCCCGTTTACTGCTCGGTTGACCTTTGCAGTTACCAATAATGAAGCCGAATACGAAGCTTGTATTATGGGGCTTGAAGAAGCCATTGATTTGCGAATCAAACAGCTGGACGTATACGGAGACTCAGCTCTGGTAGTGAATCAGATCAAAGGGGAATGGGAGACACGTCAGCCCAATTTGATACATTACATGAACTATGCAAGGAGATTGTTGCCTTTCTTCGACAAGGTTGAATTGCATCATGTACCGCGGGCAGAAAACCAGATGGCTGACGCCCTGGCCACTTTGTCTTCCATGTACAAAGTCAACTTCTGGAACGAGGCTCCCAGAATCATTATCTCTCGGCTTGACAGGCCTGCCTTTGTGTTTGCTATTGATGAGGCATCTGACGATAAACCGTGGTATTTTGATATCCTTAATTTCCTGAAGAATAAAGAGTATCCGGCTGGGGCATCCAGTCAAGATCAGAAAACTCTCAGGAGATTAGCGGGTAATTTCTATTTAAATCCAGATGGTGTCTTATACAGAAGAAACCACGATTTGGTGCTGTTGCGTTGCGTAGATGAAAGAGAGGCAAAGCTGCTCATGGAGGAAATACATGAAGGTACCTTTGGTACGCATGCTGGTGGGCATGCTATGACGAGAAAGCTGCTGCGGGCAGGTTATTTTTGGCTGACTATGGAAACTGATTGCTTCAAGTTTGCGAGGAAGTGCCACAAGTGCCAAATCTACGCTGATAAGATCCATGTGCCTCCGAGTCCTCTGAATGTGATGTCATCGCCATGGCCATTCTCGATGTGGGGAATCGATATGATTGGAAAGATCGAGCCGACGGCTTCTAATGGACACCGGTTCATTTTAGTAACAATCGATTATTTCACCAAGTGGGTGGAAGCGGCATCTTATGCAAATGTAACTAAGCAGGTGGTGGCCAGATTCATCAAGAGAGATATCATTTGCCAATATGGGATCCCCGAACGGATAATCACTGACAACGGTTCAAACCTGAACAACAAAATGATGAAGGAGCTCTGTCAGAATTTCAAGATCGAACATCACAACTCCTCCTCTTACCGACCCAAGATGAATGGCGCTGTCGAAGCGGCCAACAAGAATATAAAGAAGATCGTTCAAAAGATGGTGGTGACCTACAAGGATTGGCATCAGATGCTACCTTTTTCTTTGCACGGTTATCGTACGACGGTACGTACATCAACCGGGGCAACCCCGTTCTCGTTAGTGTACGGAATGGAAGTTGTGCTACCATTGGAAGTTGAGATCCCTTCTCTGAGGGTATTGCGAGACGTCCAACTAGATGAGGCAGAATGGGTGAAGGACAGGTTGAACCAATTGAGCTTAATGGATGAGAAAAGGCTAGCGTCTCTAGCATACGGTCGTTTCTACCAGAGCCGAATGAAGAAAGCATATGATAAGAAGATACATCCGCGAAGCTTTCAGACGGGCGACCTTGTGCTGAAAAGGATTCTCCCGCCGCAGGCAGATCACAGGGGCAAGTGGACCCCCAACTACGAAGGGCCATACGTTGTCAGAAAAGTCTTTTCAGGAGGAGCGTTATTGTTGTCCACTATGGACGGTGAAGACTTTACGTCGCATGTGAATTCGGACGCAGTTAAAAAATACTTTGCTTAAAATTGACCCGCTGGACAAAAAAAAAAGTCCAGGCAAAAATGGGGCATCCTGGCGAACCAAAAAACAGAATGAAAGGTTCGGGCAAAAATTAGGGATAAAATTGAAAAATGTACACCCGCGAAGTTGAAAACCTACACTGGGCGGCTTCGGCAAAAAAGGGTATCCTGGTGAACTAAAAACCCGTAAAGGGCGGTTCACGCAAAAGTTAGGGATGTGAAAAGCAAATGACTGCGGCCCGAATTTTATACTGCATTGAGCATTGGTGCGGGAGAATAAACTCGAGGGGTCGATTATCAGATACAATCTCTTCGGAAGTGTGGATATCGGGAAAGCATTAGAGTCGGGCGAGTCATAGGAGGATCAGTTCGTGATGTTCGTCTGCATCCTGTTGCCGACATGTGTACAAATTTAATTTGTCAATATATTTATGCTTCCTGTGCATACTTGTATATTTGCTTTGCGTAGCTTCCTCTTTTCAGGAGTTACATCTCGTGTACAAAAACTCCGCCCATTTAGGGGCCCAATCAATAAAATATGTTATTCAGTATTCGATGCTGGCTCTTTACTGTTTTGTGCATGATAAAGGCCTGAGTTTAACGAAACTAGCATGTGTATAACGTCACTGGCCCTTGCCAACAATTGCTAAAACGTTGAATTAACTGGAAATAATGTCACTATCGCTAACCTAAATAGATTTGGTTGCATAGGCTTGTCTTGTCTTGTTTGTGTTGTTGCAGGGTTCATAGCCATATGAAGAGGACGATCAAAAGATTGCAGTAACGTAAGACTCAATCCCCACGCAGGTCGCGCTTTTGAGATAACAATGTCCCTTACTAAAGAAGGATCAAATTCCCCAGCTAGCCGTAGCTTATCCAAAGGACGTGGTCCAGCAAAGTCATTTATCCTTAGCAGAGTTTGGCGATTACAAGACTGTAGGGTCAGGTACCCTCCCCTAGCGGAGTCAGTGGGTTTTCCCCAAGAGGATCATCCTATCCCCAGCGGAGTTCTCTTCTCAGCGAGTATTTTCATTCCTCCCAGTGGAACTCGAAGATTAAGACGCTCCCTGGCAGAGTTGGTTGTGCACTCTGGCATTTATTTTGGCAAAATACCGTGTGATATCCGTTCACTTTCCAGCAGAAGTCCAATCATACCGAGCACATCTGCTATTCCCCAGCAGAGTTATATTCCCCAGCTGAGTCGACTTCACTCTTCCAGCATTTATTTTGCTGGAATAATTCTGTAGCACCTGGCTATCCCCAGCGGAGTCAGCATTGTCTTCAACATTTATTTTGCTGGAACAGTTCCTGTATCCCAGCAGTTTGAGTCTGCATTTGCATTGGCATATAGTGTCATATTCGCATCTACCAAATAAAAGTGTAGCTTTTCCATGTCGAATGGAGCATTACATCGTTGTCAAACATACGCATTTTTGAAACATAAACTAGGTTGGCTAACCGTTTGTTTCAAGTATTGTTTCTCTTGCAGGTAGAGAGAGCTCTTGCTCAGATGAATCACCAAACATTCGAAGTCTCGACGTGAGACATTCAATGAAGTGTCAGCTTTGGCACTATTCCCCGCATATTTATCATGATGAAGTTCTCTTTGTCTCCGAACAGAGTTATTCGTGAATTTCTCGTGTATTCCCCGCCAGAGTTACTAGGATAAATTTCTCCTCATTCCCAAGCAGAGTTATTTGTCATCAACGGGCATCCAGTAGTTTGGTTTCCAAATATCCCCAGGAGAGTCCGCTTCAAAGAGTTTGTGGTTTGGAAGGATGAGTCCTGACGTGGACAATTTTATTGACAGGTTTTCTTTGCGCTAGAAAAGTGGGGGTCCCAAAGTGGACAATTTCATTTCCTCAAGTTGACGATGTGTGTTAGTCCTAACGTGGACAGATCTGATTTTTCAGAGTTGATTGAATGTGAGGTCATAACGTTGACAGAATTGGTTACTCTCCATGTCGGTGTCCTGACGTGGACCATTTATTTCCAGCAAATATCTCTATTCGTAATGGTGAAATGTGCGTTCTGACGTGGACGAGTTTATAGTTCTTCGTGATGCGAGAATCCTGACGTGGACAAATGTATCCTTCTTCGTGTTGTTGGCAAAGTGTGAGCCCTGACGTGGACAAGTCTTACTTCCCCAGCAAGTCGAAGACGCGCAAGTCTTGACGTGGACAAGCTTTATTACTTCAGTAGGTTGAGGTGTGAGTCCTGACGTGGACCAGTTGTTATTCAGCGAGTCGAAGGTACGCAAGTCCTGACGTGGACAGGTTTATCTCCCTTCGGGTCGACGCGGCGTGAGTCCTGACATGGAAAAAATTTTATTTCTTCAGCAAATCAAAAGATTGGAGTCCTTACGTGGACAAGGCAAGGCGAAAGTTGAGTCCTTACGTGGACAAATAAAAAAAAATGTATTCCTAACGTGGACAGATACAGAGATTATGTTCCTCACGTGGAAAGATTTATTCCTTACGTGGAAAGATTGAGTCCTTACGTGGACATATCAGACTGGAGTCCCTACGTGGACAGATGAAGAAGTATTCCTTACGTGGAAAGATGGAGTCCTTATGTGGACAAATCAAGAAGATTATTATTCCTAACGTGGAAAAGTGGGTCCTAACGTGGACGATGTAGTCCTAACGTGGACAAGTTTATTTCTTACGTGGAAAGAAGATTGTTATTCCTCACGTGGAAAGTGTGGTCTTGACGTGGACAGATCGAGTAAAATTGTATTCCTTACATGGAAAGCTTGGAGTCCTTACGTGGACAGATCAAGAATTTTATTCCTTACGTGGAAGAAGAGTTAGTTTCCTTACGTGGAAAGATGTGATTCCTTACGTGGAACAAGTTGGAGTCCTTACGTGGACGAATCAAAATGCGATTCCTTACGTGGAAAGATAGCATTCCTGACGTGGAAAGATTGATTCCTTACGTGGAAGAAAGATGTATTCCTTACGTGGAAGGTTTAGTCCTGACGTGGACAGATTTAGAAGAGAAGTTGGTTTCCTTACGTGGAAAGAGGTGACTCCTTACGTGGAAAAGAAGAGGTACTCCTAACGTGGAAAGATTTTATTCCTGACGTGGAAGAGTTTAGTCCTAACGTGGACGATTTATTTCTGATGAGAGGCAGACGAGCCATCCCCAGTGAAGTTGTCGAGATTTTTCCTAACGTGGACGAGTTTAGTTGAGAGTTCTTTGTGTTGACGACACAGGCGTCCTAACGTGGACAAAGTTTTATTCTTGCAATGATAGAAGCTTTTCAGGCTGTTGAAAATAATCCCCAAGCAGGGGTGCAGTTTATTTCTGCGGTTGGCAAATTTCCGGGTTCTTAGTATTCAACCGTCTCGTACCGCGAATGTCTGAAGGCTCCGGGCTCTTCACCCAATTGGGTCCAAGTCGCTTGAATAGGGGCAGCTGTTGCACCCTAAAATTTGCTCAACCTTATTCACTTGGTTTATGTTTCAATATCATTAGCATTTGCATATAGAGTCATGTACATAGTCTAATCATCTACATAGCATAGCATAACAAGTCATCTAACAGGGGACCAATCACTATTCTCATCTCTATGAGCCTATCAAGAGGTTATTATTCAAATTCAATCTCATTCAAGTCATCAGAAAGAATTTAAAAGCTGGAAAGTCAATGGATCAAGCAAGTGCATCCATCTCCTATCTAGGGGTATCTGAGGATCAACAAAGAAATTGTGAGCTGTGGGCTGAGCATGGGGAGTATAGAGACATCATAGAGGACTTAGAAAGTCATTTGGAGAAGGAGACAAGTCATTGGTGTGATCACAAGAATTGTAATTAAAGACAGTCAACTAGGGTTCCATCTGGGGTCAACTCTAGGTCAACTCTAGGTCAATTGACTAATTGAAAGGCATTAAGGGCTATTGGAGAGATGTGGGGTTCATCATTTGACAGGAAGAATAAGGATATGGTGTTGTGTCAAGGAGAAATCAAGAGAAATCAAGGAGAAGAGGAGTTTCTAAATTAGGGTTTCTGTGTAAAATCCCCTAGTTTAGGTCAAATTTCCAAGCAAGATAAGTCAAAATGCAAGCTTCAAATGGATCCTTGGCCAACATGAAACTTGTAGAGGATCTCAAGACCTTTAATTTGAGTGGTGGAAGACATTAATAAGATTTATAGAACTCAAGTTATGGTCCTTGCAAGTTACAGGTCATCTGAGGTATCTGAAATTTTGTCTGTGAAAGTGACTTGTCTTCCAAGCAATTTTTACCCCTCAAGGAGATTTCAAATGAATTTCTGGTCAACATAGGAATTGTTCCTCATTGTCTTAGATTTCTAGAATGGTATGGTATGCCTCCATATGATTTGGGGACTCTACTTATGATCTTGGCAAGCAAAGGGTATTTTGGTCATCTGGTGATTACAGGTCATTCTTAGCCTATGCCTAAAACTCATACAAGGAAGCTTCAAATGAAAAACGTCACAACATCAAAGTTGCTCAAAATGCCATTTTAAGTCTAGAAAAGAAGTCATGGAAGTTTGGAAATGCATGGAATGAGACTTGACCAAAGTTGGTGAAAAATGACCTAAAAAAGGCATATAAGTTGAAAAAGTTGAAATGAAAAATTGGTTTGAGAGATCTACAAATCCAAAATGGGTCATCCAATATACCAAATTGATTCCAAACATCATTTTAGAGACATTGGTTCAGCCACTTTTTTGAGTTAGGGGTTAATTTTTGGACTTACTTTGTATTTTTGTTACTTGCATCATAAGGCAAGTATGGAAAACTTAGCATAAGTGACTTTTCAAGGCAAGGAACTTGGTTTTTTCACTCACACCATGTCAATAACTCATGAGAGGAGATTTTGACACAAGTATACAAAGGATGCAAGCATGATATGAGATGATTCAAAGTATCATCACATGAGAACTTCCATAACTTTCCACCACATTCCATACTTTCCTAGATCAATCTAGAAGCTTCTAGGACTTTCCAATCTCATCTATATATTGATATGAAGAGCTTCATGCCATGGTTGGTGAATCACATTGATCAAAACACAAGTTTCATACAATCCTTCCATTTTGCAAAATCAATTCAAACTACCTCAAATCTTCACCAATTTCCCTTTTTCTTGATCTGATCTTCATCACCATCATTCATAGATCATAATTCACACAAGCATTTGGTTGATTGAAGGAGAACTCGTGCCATACAAGTGAATCATCTAAGAAGCAAGAACTTTCCAATCACAAGATCCAAGAGGTTTGAGTCAGATTTTCTGCATACAGAATCAAGAATTGGTAGTGTGGATCAAGTTCCAATCATTGCAAGCATTGGATCAAGAGGATTCAGCACCTGTTTTCACCATCACACCAGGTTGGTATCTTCCTTCGAATTGCATGATTTAGCCAGCATGTTAGTGATTTGTTAGCATAGAATGGCTAAGTTAAGTTAGATGATGGATTTCACTAAGTTTGAGCAAGTTTCATGGATGTTGATCATGATGCACCAAAACTGTTGGAGCTTGTAACTCTTGGAATCTTGCAAGATAATGTTAGATTTTTGGTTCAGAATACTCAGCATAGTCCATAGATCGTTCTAGGGTAGTTTGAACAAGTTTGAGGATCATGCACATCAGGTGTAATTCAGTGGTGTCCAAGACTTCCAGCTATCAAGCTTGATTATGTGTTGAGTTTCAGCAAAATCCAAGTATAGGATCTTGTAGAGGGCTTTGAGTAGGCCAATTTTGGTTTTGAGATCGAAGGATTTGGTTGAGTGAGGAGGGAGAACTGAGCTATGGAAGTTGTGCATGGGAGAAGAAATTCTGAAAACCCTAGCTCCTCGTTGGGGACGATGACCCAGGGACGTTGGATTGGTTTCAAGGTTTGACCTTTTAAGCTCATCGTATGGCCCAGATTTGAAGTTGAAAATGGAGGGAGCTGACTAATGTGAAACGATGCGTTTCACTTAAACGCGGTTATGGGCCATGGACTCAGATTTATATTCCCACCCCCCAGCGAAGCCCAAGTGGAAAATGAACTGTAAACCATTGCTATTTGCACCGTGGATCCATTTATTTTCCTTTGTTTTTTTTAATTCTTTTTCTGATGCTTTGTGGGCCTTGCAGGAATGATATTCGCGCCCCCATCTTATGGCCCACCTGAGATAACAACTGAGCGCCATTGCTTATGGCACCCCCTCCCATTTAATTTCTATTTTGTGTTTTTAATTTCTTTTATATTTTTTCTCACCTTTTAAAAATCATAAAAAAAATGAAAATAGCTTGTTTTTAATTGGTTCTTTTTCTCTAGGTCAATAATTCTATCTAGAAAAATATGAAAAAATAAAAATGGCATTTTATTTTGTTTTAATATTTTTCATGCATTTTTCTTGTAAATAGCATTTTATTAAGTTTAGTTTGATACTTAAATTTGTTGATTTTTGTTCTAATAGTTCCCTTTAGCTTTAGAGCTCATTCTTTTTAGGTTGATTAGTTTAGGACTTCAACTTGTATATAAGATTTAATTCACATTTTTAGAATTTAATTTTAGGTTATTTGAATAGGTGATATTATAGTGATCAAAATTAGGGTTTTAAGTGAGCATAGGTGAAATAGATTAGATTCTTTTAGGAATTTTCATCTGATTTTTGGGGTATGGGATTATAGGGGTTATGGGTATAGGTTAGATCCCTTAGAAATTGTTAGGATTCCCCTACTGCTAGTAGTATATTACTTATATTGGATTGACTGTGTGGTGTGCCCTCTTTAGGGTTATTGTTTTGTCTGTGTGTGGGGTATTGGGTTTGTTTGGGATTTGGGGGAGCTGAAGACCTGAGATGATGAAGCCCATTTGAAGATCAGAGATTGAAGACCAACTTCCAGAGTTGATGAGGAGATTTTGTGTTGGCAGCTGTTGAGGAGTGTAGGGTTTAGGAGCTAGTCAGAGCCCTAGAGTAGAAAGCTTGATTCTCAAACATGGAAGGTCTTGATTGCCTCCATTCTTCTCTGTGATGTAGAGTCTCTCTAAGACACTCACCCCCTTCCTTTGGAAGGCTTGGTGCTAATGTCTAAGGGATAGAACTCTTGAGAGAAAATATCTTATGTGTTGATAGCAGTATGTTTGCCACCCTTGGTGGTCAACTAATTGCTTAACACCCAATTCACTCTTGTGATTGATTCCTTAGCTGGGAGATGGAGATTTGAAGAAAAGCCATTGTAGAATGAAGACTGATGACAAAGACCTTGCTTGAAGGCTGTGGAGATGGAGATTGATGCTTGTAGCTGTTGATGATGACTTGAAGTCAGATGGTGATGCAGAGCTGCTGTGGCTGTTTATTTTTGCTGTTTATTTCTGACGTATTGATTGGTTTTCCCTGACTGTATTGTTTGCTGTTTAACCTGTTAGGTTGGAAGTGAATCCTGTTCACTTTTTCCTATTGTTTTCTAGGTTCGAGGTTGAGTGGGACTCCCTTGCCTCGCTTGTATTGTTGCATCCATGCATTTTACTGCTTTATTGTATATATGCTATTGTTTCTGTTTCCGTCTATTCCCTTAGGATCTCTGTTTCTCTCTGCGCAAGAGAGGAGCATGATAGACACTAGGTCTTAACCCATGCATGATAACATTAGGTTAGTTTGATTCCCTTTGCAACCGTAGGTTAGAGTCCTGTCTCTTTCTTTCTCAAAACAACCAGAAAAACACAATAAGATTTCGAACACAATAAAAGACACTTCTTTCGTAAAAGAATGTGAACACATCAAAACGTCATTTTTTTGTCCGCTTGGACTGTTAATCAGAAAAACCTTTTTCAGAAGGAATAAAAACAATCAAGACTGACTTGTGTCATACGTGGCCCGAACTACGTTTGCTCTGATCTTTCATGTTGTATGAAAGTACGTAGGCATAGGATGCGATATCCTAGCGAGCAACCTTCCCCTCCTTTCCCGTAGGTAGGCGAACTACGTTGACTCTGATTTCTCGTTCCAGACGGGAATACGTAGGCATAAAGTGCGATACTTTGCCGAGTCATTTTCTTTTCTTTTAACCCTTGACCTGTAGAGTAGATAGAATAACAATCCATACCCGAAAACAAGCGTGGATCCCGTCGAGTACGACGGACGTGAGGGGTGCTAGTACCTTCCCCTTGCGTAACCGACTCCCGAATCCAGGTTTTGGTTGCGACGACCATACCTTTCCCGTGTTGTGCGAGGTTTACTCTGAGCGTTTCCTTTCCCTCCTGTGGGATAAATAACGCACGGTGGCGAATCTTCTGTTCAGTCGGCGCCGATTTTCGCAGTAGCGACAAACGGCTAGGGTTAGCGTGATGAACAGTGATCAGAAAATAGGAGAAGAAGATAGGTTTTGTGGTTTGGTTAGATGGACTAGGGTTTCAGATTGGGTCAAGGCCCAATTTCGTTTTGCTGAGACCACACCCCTCAATTACTCATTGTCCCCCCTCCTGCGTGAGAGGCAGAGAGGATTTGGTCTGGGCTTAGGCCCTGCGTGCTAAGCGCACCCCCTCCCAGTCTGAGCCTAATTAAAAATAACTAGAGCGCGTTGCTAATGCACCCCCCCCCCCTCCTTTTTTTGTTTTATTTGTTTTAATATTTTTTTCATTTTTATTCATGTTAGAAGAAAATTCCTAAAAAATAGTAGGAGTGTCCAAATAATTCCGTTCTTTTTTCTGTAGACTCATGATTCAATGTAGAATTTTATAGTACAAAAACATTAGATTAATCATGAATTTTCATTTTAATTGCATTTTTTACATGTTTATTGATTTTGAAGTGTATTTTGTGGATACGTCTGCCTTGTTGATTTTAGTTCTTTCATCTGGTAATGAATTTTGCTCTAGTTTTTTAGTATGTTGCACTAGACTAATGCATGTTCCCCATAGATTTTTCATAGATTTTTTAGAGGTTGATTGATATTGTTTTAGGGTTAGAGGATAGAGACCTCATAACTTCTTGGTAACCCTTGACCATTCATATGTTAGGGATTGTTTAGTAGCCTTAGAAGTTGACTTAGGCTTTGAGATTTGATCTTGGGATCATAGAGGCATGTAGGTTTCCCTTAGATTTTTGATAGATTTTTATAGAGTGTTCTGTTATTTTTGTTTGAGCCTGAGAATAGGAGAAGTCTTGGGGGCTTCTGACTTTGAAGTTCAACTGTGGTTGAACTTCAGAGTTAGTTTCCTTTGGGTTGAGGGTCTGTGGTTTCTTCTTGAAGATGGAGGCTGGATGAAGTCTTGTTGGAGCTTGCAAGGATGCATGGATTGAAGACCTAGTCTAGGAGCTTGCTCTCTGTTTGTGAGGTTTGAGATCCTGAAGTTTGAGGGAAATTTATGGTACTTTCCTGAGGAAGGCACTATGGATGTCTTTCATTCTTTCTTCTCACCTCTTTCTCAAGTATCCAATGATGTTGGAGCCTTCATGTGAGTTTAGTTTCTCCTGAGGAGGAATGTAAACCTTTCACAGTTGTTGAGCCACATGGGATACGATTCCTAAGTGGAAGCCTCCTAGTACTTTCCTGAGGAAGGCACTATGGGTCTGTTCACTTAGTTCCCTTAGTTCATATAGGTTTTCGTAAGTATACAATGATGTTGGAGCCTTCATGTGAGTTTAGTTCCTCCTGAGGAGGAATGTAAACTGATCACAGTTGTTGAGCCACATGGGATACGATTCCTAAGTGGAAGTCTCCTAGTACTTTCCTGAGGAAGGCCCTATGGGTCTGTTCACTTAGTTCCCTTAGTTCATATAGGCTTTCGTAAGTATCCAATGATGTTGGAGCCTTCATGTGAGTTTAGTTTCTCCTGAGGAGGAATGTAAACCGTTCACAGTTGTTGAGCCGTATAGGATATGATTCCTGAGTGGTAACCTCCTGGTACTTTCCTGAGGAAGGCACTACGGGTTTGTCTGCTTAGCTCCCTTTCTTTGTTAAGTTTGTTTTGAAGCTTGAAGATTGGGATTGATTTCTCTTGTGTAGGGTTTTGCTTAAGGTTTTGATTAGAGATTTGATTAGGGTTTTGCATAGGGCTTTGCTTAGATAGTTTATTTCGGGGTTGTTTAGGGGTCTTGCTCAGGATTTTGGTTTAAGTTTTGGATAATGGTTTGCCTTCTCTTTGTGTTGTTTGACTTGTGTGGTGTTGTGATGCATTAGATTTAGGGGTTCATCTAGATATTTCTGAGGTAGGTGCATCTTAGAAGTAGGCGTTGTATGCATAAGAAGTTGAGGTGGTCCTCCTTCTGCTTGTTTGTTATTGAGTGGCTTTGCTTGCTGGTATTTGGTAGAGCTGAGCTCCCTTACCTCTGTGGTTTGCGGCCTTTGTGCCTTGCTTGTTTGGTTGTTACATTCATGCATATTTCCAATATTTCTTTACTTTGCAGTATTTCCTGTTTGCTGTTTAGTCCTGTTGCCATGATCCCTTAGGAGCTCTAACTTCTCCACTGCGGAGTCGTTATGATAGACTTTAGGATGGTCAACCAGGCATGATAACAGTAGGTAGATTCCCCTTTTCCAGCCATAGTTTTAGGGTGTCTTTTTCCCTTTCTCAGTAATAGGAGCTCTTGAGTAGCTTGTGTCGTAGTTAGCCGAACTACAGCTGCTCTGATTCCTCGTACCAGACGAGGATATGTAGGCATAGGATGCGATATCCTAGCGAGCACACTAACAACTGACCTTTTGTTCTCTCGCGGCTGTGCGATCGAGACTTTCCCGCTGACGACTGATTGTTACCCTTTTCTCTTGCCCGAGTGTATTTGAGACCAGACCGTAGTTGTAGGTTTCCGAACCTTTGAAACCAGTTTGTTTTCTCACTGCTGTGTGAGAACCCCCTGTTTAGTCGTAGTTAGTCGAACTACGTTTGCTATGATCTTCCATGCCGTGTGGAAGTACGTAGGCACAGGTTGCGATGTCCTGGCGAGCAACCTCCCCCCGTCTAGACGTAGGTAGTCGAACTACGTTGACTCTGACTTTCCCATTGCACGAGCGAGTACATAGGCCCAGAACACCGTATGTTCTGTCGAGTCCTGTCCTTTTCTTTTCTTTTCAGACTGACCATTAGCGTAGATAGATAAACACACCCTTTTCCTTATAAACACCAAGCGTGGATCCCGTCGAGTACGACGGACGTGAGGGGTGCTAATACCTTCCCCTAGCGTAACCGACTCCCGAATCCAGGTTTTGGTTGCGATGACCATACCTTTTCCCGTCTTTGCGAGGTTTACTTCGAGCGTTTCCTTTCCCTCCTTCGGGATAAATAACGCACGGTGGCGACTCTCCTGTCATGCCGGCGCCGATTTTCGCAGTAGCGACAGCTGGCGACTCTGCTGGGGACCTTATAGCATCTAGGGACTTTTGCCATCCCTTATGCTGGGACCGTTTCCCATCCCCTACGCGAGTCAATCCTAGCGCTTAGGTGTTTATCTGTTGGGTGTTGTGCATATGTGTTTTATCTTTTCGCACTTTACTTTTCCGCACCTTTACCTTTCCGCATTTACTTTCAGCATTATATTATTATGATTATTGTTGTGGGAGAGGGAGGTTACTTTGAGTGAGAAGCCGGACTTGGGCTTGAGTATGCACCTAGACATAGTTGCGGAGAGTAGTAGACGAACCTGTCTGCTGAGCAGGCACAGTTCCCTACGAAATCTGCGCTCAGACGAGGTTCTCGCAGAGGTGCTCCTTTCCGGTCCTGAGGATCTGAGGGGAGTCCAGACGTGAGGATTGTCGACTCTGGGGACCGATCATTTGGAAGTCAGCTAAGTGAGGCCTCTTCATGACTTGATGATGCCACTCCTTCTGGGAATCGTATCGTCACTCATGAAAGTCTGTGACGCTGATGACCGCATAGGATGCTGTACCTTTGTCCGTGGATTAGGTCCATCATACCTGTGAGGGGGATTGGGTTATTGCAAGAAAACTGGCCTTCAAAAACCATGATTCAGTATTTATCAGACGGTGTTCTTGATTCATCTCCAGGTGTGTTGTTTGGATCAGATGGGTTTCTTGTCTGAGGTTGATACTATTATCAGATGGTTTTCTCGTCAGATACAGAGGTTCAGATGGATTTC
The DNA here is from genome assembly GCA_963859935.3 of Lathyrus sativus. Taxonomy (NCBI): domain Eukaryota; kingdom Viridiplantae; phylum Streptophyta; class Magnoliopsida; order Fabales; family Fabaceae; genus Lathyrus; species Lathyrus sativus. Next base: position 161,568,180 of record OZ012740.1, read on the forward strand.
TTACCAGGGGATTGGTGTTTCGAGTGCCAGATGATAGTTAGTGTCATGAGGTTCTGGTGACTGTGGTGGTTTTCTGCTCTTGACATCACAGACATGTTCCTCTTCAGGCTTCAGCATAGCCCCTGCATTCACTGATTGCATCATTTATCATATTGCATTATTGCATTACCATTTGCATCCAATGCACACATGCACGTTAGCATTTTTTGTATTTCTGTCTGCATAAATCATATTGCATAGCATTACTCTAGCAGGCCAGAGCACTTATCCAGCCTTTGTTTTCACCAGAGGGTGATTCTCGGGGGATTGTTTGAGGCAAGAGTGGAGTGTTGAAGACGACCAAGGGGCTGAAGTAGATTTGAGCAGAATCAAGAAGTGTAGTCAGTTACAGGTAATTGGTAGTTGTGTCTGAAGGCAATTTCCAGGCTCCTAACACCTTGACAGGGTTTACTATGACGTCCCACCCTCATTATGGTTCTATGGAAGACTTCCCGCAAGCGAACAACCTTACGGCAGACCAAGTTGTACAGCCTACGGATGAGAACCGAGATCGACATGAGCAGTTTCTTGCCCGAAATGAACGTCCTCCTCCTGTTAACAATCAAGGTGCTGTTTTCCCTGAGAGGAATCCACGCCGAGGTATCCCGGTAGCCAGGACTGTAGATCCAAGAGCTCTTGAGACGGATAGAAAACTCCGAGCGTTGGAAGAAGGAATGAAAGCCTTGAAAGTGAAAGATGCTGTTAACCTGGATGCTGTAGACATGTGTTTGGTTCCTGATCTGGTGTTGCCTTACAAGTTCAAAGTGCCGACATTTGAGAAGTACACGGGAGATAGCTGTCCGAAGCTGTATTTGATGATGTTCTGTCGAAGAATGATTGCGTTTGTGCGAAATGACAAATTGATGATCCATTGCTTTCAGTATAGCCTGACTGGGGCATCCTTGAGGTGGTATGTGCAATTAGGGAGTAATCAGATTCGATCATGGGTGGATTTAGCCAGAGCTTTCATGAAGCAGTACGATTACAACCTGGATTTGGCTCCTAGTCTCGTACATCTGCAAGAATTATCTCGGGCGGAGAATGAATCATTCAGAGGGTATGTGCAAAGATGGAAAGAATTGGCTGCTAGTGTTCAACCACCGCTTCAGGAAAGAGAAATGGTTGACATCTTCTTGGGTACTCTGAAAGGCCACTATTATGACAAATTGTTCAATTGTACCAACTTTGTGGGCCTGATGAGAATGGGAGAGCTTGTTGAGAGAGGACTAAAGAGTGGAAAGCTTTGAGATGCTCCTTACGTACCAGTTGACAAGAATGAGTCAGTTGTCAGTTCTCAAGAAGAGTGGGAAGAAGGAAATGACATCGTCTCAGAATCTCTAGCATCTCAGGATCGGTTTTCAGACACTTCAAGTCAACGGTCATCCTGTCGTCGATCGCGTCAGCACGCCCAACGAAGACCAAGGAAACCTGAAAGGCAGTTTACTCAGCTACCAGTGTCATACAGTCAGTTGTTGCCAGATCTGGTCAGAAGTGGATTGATAGTGCCGAAAGAGACTAATCCGATAATTCCACCGTATCCTCCCGGTTTTGATGCCAGCGCCCGCTGTGAGTACCATGTCGGGGCACAGGGGCATTCAACGAATGATTGTAAGGTGCTTAGAAGTCAGGTTCAGGATCTGTTAGACTCTAGCCGGATTTTCATCACGCCCCAGGGTTTTGTTCAGATTAATGATTCTCCGTCATCCAGCTGCGTGGGTTCGTCAGTTAATGTCATGGAAGACTCCACGGGAAGTGTGTGTTCCGAAGAATGTCAATCCGAGAGTTCAGTTGAATATGGGAGAAGTTGCTAGAGGTTTCTATGCCGGGTGTCGCATCTGTTTTCTCTGCCTAACCCGTTTAAGCTTTTGTGCACTAGTATTTGCTGACCACCACCAGGATTGTTGGCTGGGGTCGTTGTATTCATACTCGTTTGTGCCTACATGCTGCTTTTGTTGGTTATACATGTGTGGGAGATGTTCGTCTGTGTGCTTATAGCTTGAGTTTCTCCTTGCCTTGTCATGAATATGTGTTTGCTTTCTGCTTTGCATTATCATTTAACAGGTACATCAGAACTGTGGGTCTTATTTCCTCATCGTCCAGTTTGTTGCAGGAATTCCTTCAGAGATATGGAACAGAATCAGGTTGAATTGGTTGAAGTCCGAAGCCAGCTAGGGCAGATGATGAGAGACATGCAAGAGATGCGTCTGGAGCAGAAGATCCTCAAAGAAGAAAATAGTCAGCTGAAGACCCAAATGAGCTTGATCATGGAAGTAGTCAAGAGTGTGCTTAGGAAAGAGGACGATCAGCTATTTGAAGCCGCAGTGAAGAAACTCGTGCCATCTGTGCCTGTGGAACCTGAGCAACAGCAACAGAGGGTGCATCCGGCTCGACGGAGGATTCAGGAAGGGAAGCCAAAGAGAATATTTGAGGCGCCGCCTACAACATATGCTGAGCTCTTGCAGACTTTATTGAGGTTTAATCTGGTTGAGAAGAGAATGTTGGACCCACCCACAGGAGCGCTTCCTCGTGGGTACGATACCAGTAAGCAATGTGAATTTCATTCTGGGGCACTCGGACATGACATCGAAAGTTGTCATGCTTTTAAGCACAATGTTCAAGACCTGATTGACTCAAAAGATATTGAATTCTCACCAAGCGGTGTAGCTGTACGTACTGGTCCTACCCCAGTTGATGCTAAGATGACGGATGTTTCTAAAGCTGCAGTAGGTCAGAAACGTATCCTGGACTCCATGGTGTCAGAATCTCCATGCCCACAACTGTTGCCTATTCCTGGGGCAGATCTGAGAAAGAAAATGGCTAAGCATAAGGAGTGCCTTAATCAGTGCGGTGAAAGTCAAGAAACCGATGTTGTATTTGCTACGAAGGTTGTTCAACCGTTAACCCGATACCAGCAACAACAGCAACGATCTCAACAGTGGAAAAGGCAACAGCATCCCAATCAGCGAAGAGCTCAAAATCAGAGGCCATTGAGGGTATTTAAGGTGCCTCCGATGCCGTATGCCGAACTTCTTCAGGTGTTGCTACGATTGCAGTTGGTTGAGAAGAGGAAGTTAGCCCCGCTGACAGGTACGCCTCCAGCAGGTTATGATATCAAGGAGCATTGTGATTTCCATTCAGGAGCACCGGGGCACAACATTGAAGATTGTCTGGCCTTCAAGCACAAAGTGCAGGACCTATTTGACAGTGCAGCAATCAACTTCGGGCAGGAAGGGCCCAAAATCATCTGAATGAGGGGAAGGGGCTCTACAATTTGGTTGGGTCGTTGAAAGCAGATCAGGACAACATTGAATTGCCTCTAATAACTGTTTGTGAAGATGGCTGGTTCAGCAGCAGAGCAGATATGAAAGCCCGATTCTCGGAAGCTGACATTTTTCTTTGTTTTATCTTGTCATTTCTTTACATGTGTAGTTTCTTTCCTGTTTGAATTTGCAATCTTGTTTGTAAAACTTGTTGTTTTCATTCAATTGATGATAATGAAATAAATATGCATGTTTTGATTAAATCCATTCGCGTTCACTAATTGTTTTTACAAATGTCCAACGCCTGGTTAGGAGGAATCTGGGGGAGGATGACGAAAATGAACGACATGCAACTTCCGATATTGTATGCTTTTGAGATAAAAATGTTGATGATGTACAGGCATTGTTTCAAATCCCTAAACACCGGAGGTATAAGGAAGATAATCTCTTGTCAACCCCTTTGAGCCTAGTAGTAGGAGTTCTTTCTGAAAACGAAAAACCCTCCATCTTTAACCTGGGGCAGGGTAGGTGTTAGCTAATTTGGCCGAGCGTTCAAGTTGCAAAAGGAGTGTCCGTTCGAGGATCAATCACACCTCTAGAGGTCATGCCTAAAAAACCACAATGGTTAAATCAAGAGTGAGACAGTCACATCATTCTCCAATGAGTCAGACAACCAGTGTCACACGACTTGTTCGAAAAAAAAGAAAGCAAAGAGAATCAAAAGCCCGCTAAGTCAAAACTTCAAGACAAATGACTTAGGCAAAATGAGGGCATCCCGCTAGACTTAAAAAATCAAAAGAAACTCAAAAGGAGTCAGTCCAGGCAAAACTTAGGGGTAAGAAAAAAAAGATTGAAAGGAGGATCAAAAGAAAAATCCTCAAATGAGATACGAGTCGTGTGACCCTAGGTGTCAAAGACGAAGAGCGAGTGGTTGCCACTCCAAAATCCAAAAGTTTCTCGAACTATCATTCCTATCTTTCAGCCTCTGAGAGGTGAGCGTTAAGGTCGAATTAGCTGAACGTAGGAGGGGAGAACATCAAGGAGAGTGGGTGGGTTAAAATAAACTTTGAGCCTTTGTCCTTTCCTTCAAAACCGTGAACCTGACCACGCTACAACCTTCAAAAGTCCTAATTGAAGCAGGTTGTTTCGAAAGCATACTTCGGTAAAGGTCGCGTCGATTCTGACTCCTGAAAGGGTTCCTCTTACCATGTTGGTACTGATGTTGATATTTTTGATAAATGTTTTGTGCATTATATGCTATAAACTGTTTTTTCCTTCGCCCAGTGAACAGATTGGATGTCAAAACTATCATATGTGTTGCATTAATACGTCTTTTACGCAGAACAACTTGTTTTACTTGCGAGTAAGCGCTTGACAGCAGAAAAGTTTCCTACAGTGGAAAGTATGGTCAGGATAGAATGCAGAGCGCCCGAATGCTCCGCAAGCCGGGGCAAGCCATTAAGTGCTCCCCAGTCAGGTCATCCATTCAAAGTCAGTTACTCTGGGGCAATCAGGTCGAGATTCGGTAAATCTCTCGTAGTTGGAGGTACTGCTCTGGATCAGCTAATCAGGAGCGAGGTCATTGCAGTCAGGGGCAGACCATCTTAAGCGCGCAAAGGTTATTCGAGAAGCATTTGATGTAAAGTATCTTTCCGAAGGTTAGAATACTGGGGGCATTTCATATCAGACCATCAGGGCTCAGATTTTCAGAATTCCTTTCGAGGACTATCCCCACAGAGGTCCCGCAGGCTAGGGCATATCAGAAGCGAAAGGTTTGTTCTTCTCCGTATCATCAGGGTTATTCAGAGTTATTTGATCAGTTTCTAAATCCGATCTTCGTCAGTACGCAGGAGGACTCCATCTATTTTCTCCAGCAAAGTCCAATTTTTCATTGGTGCGGGTAGGCTATCCCCAGAGAAGTCGAATCATACTTGGTACATCTGCTATTCCCCAGCAGAGTTATATTCCCCAGCAGGGTGTTACTTCAACGAGGTGCTCGGTTAAGTTCCCAATTTCCCCAGCGGAGTTGATTTCACCCTTTCCAACATTTATTTTGCTGGAATAATGCTGTGATATCCGGTTTATCCCCAGCGGAGTTGGCTTCGTCTTCAGCATTTATTTTGCTGAAGTGGTTTTCTGTACCCGACTTTCTCCAGCAGCCCGAGCCTGCATTAGCATATTGCATGCATCATCATATTTGCATCATACTTGCATTTCATTTTCAAAATGTGTAGCATTTCCATCCTGAATGGAGCATTACGCCATAGAAAGATTCAAGCATATGCATATGCATACGAAGCATAAGCCAGGTTTTCTATTAGCCTCATATGGCGCGTGAACTACTCTGTGATCAGTTCAGGGGCATTTCATCCAGCGGCAGTGTTCAGACAATTCAGTAGCTTATTCGTATTTCAGGTCATACCACAGTTATGCTTCGATCAATCAGTCATCTGGTATCGACAGGCTTTTCTTCCTGTCAATTCATATTGACGATGTGTTCCTCCAATAAGTGGATTTCTCTCCGTCTATCATTAGACGTCTTGAGTTCGAATATGGTTTTCTTCCCGTCTATCCTTAGACGATGTGAGTATCGATTATGGGTGTCTTTCCGTCTATCCTTAGACGATGTGAGTATTGAAGTTTTCCTTGAAACAGGGTGTCTTTCCGTCTATCCTTAGACGATGTGAGTATCGATTATGGGCGTCTTTCCGTCTATCCTTAGACGATGTGAGTATTGAAGTTTTCCTTGAAACAGGGTGTCTTCCCGTCTATCATTAGACGATGTGAGTATTGATGTTTCCTTCCTTGGATCGGGGTGTCTTTCCATCTATCCTTAGACGATGTGAGTATCGATTATGGGTGTCTTTCCGTCTATCCTTAGACGATGTGAGTATCGATTATGGGTGTCTTTCCGTCTATCCTTAGACGATGTGAGTATTGAAGTTTTCCTTGAAACAGGGTGTCTTCCCGTCTATCATTAGACGATGTGAGTATTGAATTTTGGGTGTCTTCCCGTCTATCCTTAGACGATGTGAGTATTGGTTTGTTTCTTCAGATTATGGGTGTCTTTCCGTCTATCCTTAGACGATGTGAGTATTGAATTTTTCCTTCGGGATTATGGTTGTCTTTCCGTCTATCATTAGACGATGTGAGTATGAAGCAGGGTGTCTTCCCGTCTATCCTTAGACGATGTGAGTATTGGTTTGTTTCTTCAGAGTATGGGTGTCTTCCCGTCTATCCTTAGACGATGTGAGTATTCGATTTGGGTGTCTTTCCGTCTATCCTTAGACGATGTGAGTATTGATGGATTTTGGGTGTCTTTCCGTCTGTCTTTAGACGATGTGAGTATATTTCTCTTCCTGTCCATCAGCAGGCGGTGTGAGAGGATCAGGCGTTTTGTTGCAACCCTCGGGTTTGTTATATGAGGTATCACAGGTAATTGGCATTCAAATCAGGAGTGCTTTATCAGATGATTGATCAGTTTGTTGCCGTAATGACTGGACTCGGTTCTGGATTCTATTCCCCAAGCAGTTTTACAGTATATTCTCACGGTTAGCAAATTTTCGGGTTTTATTGGTATTCAACCGTCTCGTACCTCCGAATGTTCGAAGGCTGAGCGCTCTTCAACCCTTCAGGTCCAAGTCGCTTGAATAGGGGCAGCTCTTGCACCCTAAAATTTGACCCAACCGATTCTCCTATCTGGTTCATGGTTCAAATCGTATTCGCAAATCAGATGCATGACATTTGTGCACAGACAGAGGATGTCAGGGTTACAACTTGGGTTTCATTCACCGGATATTTCAGATCCAGTCTGAATAATCAGGGTTTTATTTTCGGGAAATTGTGCGCTTCTCGGTGTTTGCAGCTCACATGGTGGTTTTCGGGATATTCTGATGCCAGGGGTTTACTGTTTGCTTTAATCTGGTCCCGCGCTATCTTTTACGTTGGTCATTTGCATTTGTCTGCATTCTTTTAGGGTTTAATAGCCTTTTGTGGATTTTTAATAGGCTTTATAGATTTTTTTAGGATTTAAATAGATTTTTTTAACATTTTTTAAATAGTTTAAATCTTTTTCTAGAGCTTTATAGAATTTTTTAAATAGATTTAATAGTTTTTATCTTTTTTAGAATATAATAGATTTTAAATAGCTTTTAATTGTTTTTAGAATAAATATAGTTTCTTCTTTTATTAATAATAGATTTTAATAGTTTTAAATAATAGTATAGGATTTTAATAGAAATTAAATAGAATTTTAATAGAATTTTAATAAATGGTATAGATTTTAATAGGATTTTAATAGTTTTTTTAAGTAGAAATTAGTAGAGTTTAGCAATTAATTTGGTTTAATAGAGTTTAGTTAGATTTTAATCATTTTTAGATTTAATTAGGGTTTAATTAGGTTAATTGAATTTGTTAGATTTAATTAGGATAGTTTAATCTTCATTTAGTTTTAATTGTAGTTTAATCATTTTCATTAATTAGGTTTAGGCTTTAATTAGTTTTAATTAGACTTAATCAGGTTTTTAATCCACTTTCATATTAATCAGTTTTTCTTTCAGTTTTTTTTGGGTTTTATTGTAACAGTTTCGTTGGGCCCAAGAAGCAATTTTTTTTAGAAGCCCAAGTCCTTGCAGGTCCAGTTTTTTTGGTCGTTTTTGTCCAGGGAAGAGTGACACTTGTCACTATAAAATGGGGCCACGCGTGCTTCTGAGTAGCCACCACCTCACAACTCTGAAATCCCCCACGTCTGTCATGTCTCCACTCTCTCTCTCCCACTCAGGCCACATGCCACGCATGCAGACTCCCCACTGAGACACTTGTCCACTCCTCTCACCTCACCGGAAGAGTCACCGACGGCCATGCATCCTCCTTGACCAACTACCTCCGGCCACCCTAACAGTCTCCGGCCGCCGTCCCTCGCCGGAAACTGCAAACTTGCTGAAAATTCCCAGAAACACATCCAACCGCCCCTTCCTCCTCCATCCACCTTCATCGTCAGTTCGCCGGAAATTACTTGGTCCCGCCGGAAAATTCATCAAGCTTGTCCAACTTCCCCAGATTCATCAAGATCCCCAGGATCTTCATCGTTCCCTTCAAGATACCTCCGACCTTCAACAATAATCACCATCCATCTTCATCGTTCTTCAAGAACAATTGTCCAGAACACATCCATCTTCATCGTTCTTCAAGCGCAATTTTCCAGAATAAACTCAGACCTCCATCGTTCTTCAAGAATTTTCCAGCGACCTTCAACGCCTTCAATCAACTTTCAGTTTTTCCAGAAAGATCTCCTACTCTTTTCTCCAGATCGTTCAAGCAAGTAATGTTCATCCGTTCATCTTCGTCTACTGCGTTTATTCTCAGGACTTCCACAATTCTGCGAAACGCGTCCAAGAACATCCACCGTCAGATCCCCAGAAGCTTCTAAGATCTTCGTCTCCCTCAGTTTTTTCCCAGAAAGATTATTGCTCTTCAAGCGCACCTTCGAGGAACTCCAGAAACTTCATCGTACCAGTTACATCACTCCAGGTCCGTTCCCTTTTTACCATATCCATTGTCGTTCATGCACTAGCGTAGGGTTTCTTGTTTTGAGAATTGAGGTTTAGTGTTAATTGTTTTTGGAGATTGATCTGAGTGAGGGTGTTTGAGAGGATTTGGAGAGGTTTCAGAGAGGGTGTGAGAGAGGTTGGGGGAACGGCTAGGGTTAGCGTGATGAACAGTGATCAGAAAATAGGAGAAGAAGATAGGTTTTGTGGTTTGGTTAGATGGACTAGGGTTTCAGATTGGGTCAAGGCCCAATTTCGTTTTGCTGAGACCACACCCCTCAATTACTCATTGTCCCCCCTCCTGCGTGAGAGGCAGAGAGGATTTGGTCTGGGCTTAGGCCCTGAGTGCTAAGCGCACCCCCTCCCAGTCTGAGCCCAATTAAAAATAACTAGAGCGCGTTGCTAATGCACCCCCTTCCTTTTTTTGTTTTATTTGTTTTAATATTTTTTTCATTTTTATTCATGTTAGAAGAAAATTCCTAAAAAATAGTAGGAGTGTCCAAATAATTCCGTTCTTTTTTCTGTAGACTCATGATTCAATGTAGAATTTTATAGTACAAAAACATTAGTTTAATCATGCATTTTCATTTTAATTGAATTTTTTACATGTTTATTGATTTTGAAGTGTATTTTGTGGATACGTCTGCCTTGTTGATTTTAGTTCTTTCATCTGGTAATGAATTTTGCTCTAGTTTTTTAGTATGTTGCACTAGACTAATGCATGTTCCCCATAGATTTTTCATAGATTTTTTAGAGGTTGATTGATATTGTTTTAGGGTTAGAGGATAGAGACCTCATAACTTGTTGGTAACCCTTGACCATTCATATGTTAGGGATTGTTTAGTAGCCTTAGAAGTTGACTTAGGCTTTGAGATTTAATCTTGGGATCATAGAGGCATGTAGGTTTCCCTTATATTTTTGATAGATTTTTATAGAGTGTTCTGTTATTTTTGTTTGAGCCTGAGAATAGGAGAAGTCTTGGGGGCTTCTGACTTTGAAGTTCAACTGTGGTTGAACTTCAGAGTTAGTTTCCTTTGGGTTGAGGGCCTGTGGTTTCTTCTTGAAGATGGAGGCTGGATGAAGTCCTGTTGGAGCTTGCAAGGATGCATGGATTGAAGACCTAGTCTAGGAGCTTGCTCTCTGTTTGTGAGGTTTGAGATCCTGAAGTTTGAGGGAAATTTATGGTACTTTCCTGAGGAAGGCACTATGGATGTCTTTCATTATTTCTTCTCACCTCTTTCTCAAGTATCCAATGATGTTGGAGCCTTCATGTGAGTTTAGTTTCTCCTGAGGAGGAATGTAAACCGTTCACAGTTGTTGAGCCACATGGGATACGATTCCTAAGTGGAAGCCTCCTAGTACTTTCCCGAGGAAGGCACTATGGGTCTGTTCACTTAGTTCCCTTAGTTCATATAGGTTTTCGTAAGTATCCAATGATGTTGGAGCCTTCATGTGAGTTTAGTTCCTCCTGAGGAGGAATGTAAACTGATCACAGTTGTTGAGCCACATGGGATACGATTCCTAAGTGGAAGTCTCCTAGTACTTTCCTGAGGAAGGCCCTATGGGTCTGTTCACTTAGTTCCCTTAGTTCATATAGGCTTTCGTAAGTATCCAATGATGTTGGAGCCTTCATGTGAGTTTAGTTTCTCCTGAGGAGGAATGTAAACCGTTCACAGTTGTTGAGCCGCATAGGATATGATTCCTGAGTGGTAACCTCCTGGTACTTTCCTGAGGAAGGCACTACGGGTTTGTCTGCTTAGCTCCCTTTCTTTGTTAAGTTTGTTTTGAAGCTTGAAGATTGGGATTGATTTCTATTGTGTAGGGTTTTGCTTAAGGTTTTGATTAGAGATTTGATTAGGGTTTTGCATAGGGCTTTGCTTAGATAGTTTATTTCGGGGTTGTTTAGGGGTCTTGCTCAGGATTTTGGTTTAAGTTTTGGATAATGGTTTGCCTTCTCTTTGTGTTGTTTGACTTGTGTGGTGTTGTGCTGCATTAGATTTAGGGGTTCATCTAGATATTTCTAAGGTAGGTGCATCTTAGAAGTAGGCGTTGTATGCATAAGAAGTTGAGGTGGTCCTCCTTCTGCTTGTTTGTTATTGAGTGGCTTTGCTTGCTGGTATTTGGTAGAGCTGAGCTCCCTTACCTCTGTGGTTTGCAGCCTTTGTGCCTTGCTTGTTTGGTTGTTGAATTCATGCATATTTCCAGTATTTCTTTACTTTGCAGTATTTCCTGTTTGTTGTTTAGTCCTGTTGCCATGATCCCTTAGGAGCTCTAACTTCTCCACTGCGGAGTCGTTATGATAGACATTAGGATGGTCAACCAGGCATGATAACAGTAGGTAGATTCCCCTTTTCCATCCATAGTTTTAGGGTGTCTTTTTCCCTTTCTCAGTAATAGGAGCTCTTGAGTAGCTTGTGTCGTAGTTAGCCGAACTACAGCTGCTCTGATTCCTCGTACCAGACGAGGATATGTAGGCATAGGATGCGATATCCTAGCGAGCACACTAACAACTGACCTTTTGTTCTCTCGCGGCTGTGCGATCGAGACTTTCCCGCTGACGACTGATTGTTACCCTTTTCTCTTGCCCGAGTGCATTTGAGACCAGACCGTAGTTGTAGGTTCCCGAACCTTTGAAACCAGTTTGTTTTCTCACTGCTGTGTGAGAACCCCATGTTTAGCCGTAGTTAGTCGAACTACGTTTGCTCTGATCTTCCATGCCGTGTGGAAGTACGTAGGCACAGGATGCGATGTCCTGGCGAGCAACCTCCCCCCGTCTAGACGTAGGTAGTCGAACTACGTTGACTCTGACGTTCCCATTGCACGAGGGAGTACGTAGGCCCAGAACACCGTATGTTCTGTCGAGTCCTGTCCTTTTCTTTTCTTTTCAGACTGACCATTACGGTAGATAGATAAACACACCCTTTTCCTTATAAACACCAAGCGTGGATCCCGTTGAGTACGACGGACGTGAGGGGTGCTAATACCTTCCCCTTGCGTAACCGACTCCTGAATCCAGGTTTTGGTTGCGATGACCATACCTTTTCCCGTCTTTGCGAGGTTTACTTCGAGCGTTTCCTTTCCCTCCTTCGGGATAAATAACGCACGGTGGCGACTCTCCTGTCATGCCGGCGCCGATTTTCGCAGTAGCGACAGTGCCCATGTGGGGTGTGAGCGATGGTCTATATTTGATTCCGCGTAGAATCTGCAGAACGATTGTGTGCCCTTGTGGGGTGTGAGCAATCGGATTGTGTGCCCATGTGGGGTGTGAGCAATCCATAAACATTGTGTGCCCATGTGGGGTGTGAGCAATGGGTGAACATCGTAGGTCCGACGGGGAGTTGCTTCGGTAACGAGCGATGGTTCCATTTGGTTCTTCAATTGAACCTGCTGAATTGAGTCGGTACCGCATTTGCATTTGCATAGAGTCGTGAGTCGGTCTCTATGAGTTTCATAATTCATCTTTATATGATGCATTGGTGAAATAAACATGTATGTGAATGTTTATGTGAAATGGTGATGATGTAAACATATTGTGTATGTTTATGTGAACTAACACGAATTGCGATAATAACATGAGTGAGTATGCTTGAAGATATGTATATATATGTGGGTTTACATGGATTGATGTAAACATTGGTGAATGCATATTGTATATGCTTGATGTTCTATTTATATATAGATACTTATATGGATACATTGCGATGTATGGAATGATTGAGATGTATGAATAAATATAATTATAAATGTTTGTGTGAAAATGATGTGAATTGTAGAAGCATGATTGATGAGTATGCCTAGTTGTGTATATATATATATATACATGCAGTGTAATGTATGTGATGAATTGTGAATAATGCCTGAGAATATAATAGTACATGTATATAGGTAATGATTGGTAAATATGAGAGTAATATAGATAATAATGTTTATGTGAAAGATTTGTACTCACTGGGGTAGAATGGCAATGTGTCGTTCCTAGTGGAGTAATTACCGGGGTAGAATAACTGAGGTGTTATTCCTGGTAGGGTATAAGTGACGTACCCATAATCTTAAAAAGGGGATTGGTGATATTGGGTGAGTTTTAAATGAGTCACATGGCATGGTTATGAGTGTTATATGAAATATGCATGTGAGTATGAATTGTTGAATTGTGGGTTGCGATTGAGTAATTGAGAAAGATATTGAATAATGAATTGATGATTAAACATGATGGCGTATGTTATATGATTCGTGATGAATGAAACATAACGTGTATGTTTGTCAGGATTAATTGTAATTGCGAATGTATGCATGATGAAATGCTTGGTTTTATACATATATGCTTTGCGATGTATGTTAGTGGGTATGTGAGGTATTGTGGTGAGGAGTATAATATGTGTATTTGATGCTATGGATATATATTATGTGCATGGTTATTGTGTTAATATGCATTGTGGTGAGAAAATGTGAAATGTATGTATTCTGTACTTGCGCATTTATATATGATTATGTGCTTTGATTATTATGGTAATATTTCTCACCCTTCTGCTGGAATGATGTCCTTTATGACATCGTGCAGGTATCTTGGAGTTATAATGCTAATAGTTGTGAGGTCTCTGCTGGTGCAGTCGTTTAGTATTTTAATTATGTTCAGTCGAGTCATGCTCTGGTTATGTAACACTGGGATCGTTTGGGTTTTTGCTTTAGAGATATTTTATGTATTTTAAGTTGTGTTTTAAATGTATCGAAATATTGTGATGTTGGCCTTAGTGCCCAAGTATTGTTGAATTATGAGATGAACATGAATGCTATGTGAAAAGAATTATGAATATAAATTGAATCCGCTGCTACATGCAAAGTGAACTTTGAAAAACATGATTATTTTATTTGAGTGTTTAAAGCATGACAGGTGGTTTTGATGTTTTGAAATTATGTGTGACGCCCTTTTGTGAAAGCATGTTAATTTACTCTGATTATTTATGTATTTTCATGTGGGGTTAGAAGGGTGTTACAAGAAACATTATCATAACAAACAATGCATAAAATTATATATATCATAAAACACAATTATAACATATACGAAATTTACATTTCTCACCACAACTTGTTACAACACATCACAATGTACACGTACATAATCAATCACATTCACCAATTCATGCTTCACAATTCATAGCATTTCACTTAAACATTTACAATTATGTTCATTTCACCAAGACATCATATAAAGATGATAATGCAACTCATAGAGACCGACTCACGACTCTATGCAGATGCAAATGCGGTACCGACTCGTTCGGTAGGTTGGATTGAAGAACCAAAATAGAACCATCGCTCGTTACCGAAGTAACCCCTCGCCGGGCCTACGATGTTCACCCATCGCTCACACCCCACATGGGCACACGATGTTTCAGGATTGCTCACACCCCACACGGGCACACAATCCGGTTGCTCACACCCCACAAGGGCACACAAATGTTCTGCAGATTCTCCACATAATCAAAATAAACCATCGCTCACACCCTACAAGGGCACACGATCGTTTCTGTAGATCCTCCTAGGGATCAAAGTAACTAAACTATCGCTCACACCCCACAAGGGCACACGAGGTTTCTGTAGATCCTACGCGGGATCAGACACACAAGAATGCAATCATGATGCTACACATGCAACACGACTCTAAACACTCTTAAATGCACACATGTTTACAAACATATTCGAGCATTCTTCACATCATACAAGTACATACAATTATGCACATTCACGTCAATATCACCATGCAATTCCATTTAATTCGAACGATTGCACAAAATTGCCAAATGGCCACATATACATTTCACAATTCAAAATCTAGGATTCACGCCATACGGCTACCCACAACACAACATAACTCAGTATGATCGATGCCTTGAGCAAGAAAATAATCAAAGTTAGGTCGGAAACCCGACCTCGGATGGAAACATTAAAGAAAACACAATCTGTCACATTCGCCACCCTGCTCGCTTAGCGAGCTCCTAACGAGTATTCGCTACTTGTTCGCCTAGCGAACGAGCTCGCGAAGGCAAACAGAAGCCTCTGACTTGGTTCGCTACCTCGCTCGCTCAGCGAACCCCTTAGCGAACCTTCGCTACCCCCATTCGCTGCCAGTGAACACCATAACATGCATTCTGTCCAAGTTTGGGACCATTCGCTACCTATTCGCTACTGCTCGCTCAGCGAACGTTCGCGACCAGCTCGCCTAGCGAACATGCTAGCGAGTGTCTGCGAACTCAGAATTCCTCACTGTTCAGAATTCCTCAACCACTCCAAAACCGACCGATTCTCATCAAATCAGTTCCAATAGCCTTAGTCTATCAAACCCTGACTATTCTACATCACTTACATCAGATTCTACCCGATAAAACATTTGTTCTACCGATTAAACTCATTATGCCCTAAAGTGAAAAATGAGCAAAAGTCTCCCCAATCTAAAACAAAACCAACAAGAACATACATAATCATACACATTGCAAGAATAATAAAGTTTCACACCCTTACCCGATCAATCGAAAGCTTAGAAGTGGATTCTTGATGATTCTAGGTTTTTCTCCTCTTTTCTCTTCTCTTCCTTTCTTTCTCTTCTTTTTCTTTCCTCTTGGTTTCTATTCTCTCTATTCTTTCTCTTTTCCACTTATACTCTTTCTACTCTATTTCTCTCAAAATAACTAGTAATCAAGGATTATCTAAAACACCCTCTAATTAATTCCCAAAACTCTCCAAATAATAAAATACTACAACATACACACATAACATATTATCATATAATTCCACAATAAAATAACAATTAACAAATAAATTAAAAGACTCAACAAAATAATGGGAAATTCAGAATCGGGGCGTTACAACCTGACTGTGGAGACATCACCTATGCGGATAGAGGATCGGGAGTTGAAGCAACTTCGAGGCAAAGAGATTGCTTTGGTGAAGGTCGCTTGGGGAGGACCGGCTGGTGGAAATGTGACTTGGGAACTCGAGAGTCAGATGAGGGAGTCTTATCCAGAGCTGTTTGAATCAGGTAACATTTTCGAGGACGAAAATTCCTAAAGTGAGGGAGGGTTATAACAGCCCAATTTTTTAATAATTAATTATTCGTATTAAATAATTGATTTATTTGGATGATTTTAATTATTGGAATTATTGGTAGATATTTGAGAGGAGAATTTATGGAAGGAAATAGAAGAGAAAGACTTATAAAAGAAAAGTGGAAAGAAAAGAGATAAAGGAAACATAAGAGAAAGAATAGAGAAAGAATGAGAAAGAGGAGAAAAGAGAAGGAGAAGAAGGAAAGTTGGAAAAGCTCAAGAACAACTCTCAAGCATCGATTTAACCAAGGCAAGGGTGTGAAATGTTGTTATTCTATCAATATCTACGATTATGTATGATTGGGTTGGATTGTTTGGATGTTTTCTCCATTTTCCATTCTAGGGCATAATGAGTTTAATCGATAGAAAACGAGTTTTAACGGTCAAAAATGAGAATAAGTGGTATAATTTAGTAGAGGGAGGTTAGACTAAGGCTATGGAACTTGTTTGGTGAGAATCGGCCAATTTTGTGGAGATTTATGAAAGTTGGACAGTGAGGGTTTTGAAGTTCGCAGACACTCGCTAGCTTGTTTGCTAGGCGAGCTGGTCGCGAACGTTCGCTGTAGCGAGTTGTAGCGAGTAGGTAGCGAGCAGTCCCAGACTTGAGCATAATGGATTTGAGGTTCTTCGCTGGTAGCGAATGGTGCAGCGAAGGCTCGCTAGGACTTCACTGTAGCGAGCTGGGTAGCGAAGCAAGACAATAGCTTCTGTTTGCCTTCGCGAGCTTGTTCGCTAGGCGAACAGGTAGCGAGCACTCGCTAGAGACTCGCTAGGAGAGCATGCTAGCGAGCGTGACAACAATTGGTTTTCTCTATGATTCCATTCCATGTTAATTTCTTGGTTCGATTGTGTTCGATCCTTTTTGGAATGAATAATTGTGTGTCGTGAAGTATATGTTGTGGGTAGCCGTATGGCGTGAATCCTAGATTATGAAATATGGTCTTTTGACAAATATAATTCATTGTTTAAGTTGATTAAAAATGTGTGAAGAATGCATGAGAACATATTGTGAATATGTGTGCATTGCTTGATAAATACATTGATGGTATTGAAAATGAATATGTTGTGTGTGCAATCATGTTATAATTCGTATGTGATGAATTATTTGAGAATGCATGAGATTAAGATGCGAGAACGGTCTTAAGTGCATTTGATTGTTGATTGCATATGCATCACTTAGTCAAGAGGTAATGTTTGCTAGTTTCGTGGAGACTGGTGACTTGTCCCAAGCCTAGAAGAGTGGTTTTGAAAGCTTAGAGGACGGGCTTTTATTCTTATTGGTCTAGAAGAGTGGACCCAGTTTATGTGTAAAAACCAAAAAATGATAACAAGTGTTAGCACCACATGGCATGAGTTTCATTGAGTTGTGTTGGGTCACATAGCATAGATATCATTGTTATATGAAATATGCTTGTGTGTGTGTGGATTGTT